>JASSUY010038288.1:40667-54413 GCA_032466535.1 Forpus xanthops | reverse complement strand
TGATTTATGTTATACCTTAGTTACTAAACTGTTCTTATCTCAACCTGTGGGAGTTGCATTCTTTTGATTCTCCTTCCGATTTCCCCGGGACTGGGGAAGAAAGAGGGGAGAGTGAGTGAGCAGAACTGTTTGAGGAGCCTCAAACCACGACACCGATGGGGTGCTTTGCTTGCACATGCTGTTGCTTGGATGTTTGAAGAGGGAGGTTCATTATTTGCTGGTGTGAATGGCAATTTCTCACAAAGATATGGTTTTCTGGCTTCAGCCAAGTCTTCAAAATCATTCAGATTATCCTAAAAGTCTGAAAGTGGCTGATATGTGGGCTCACATGGTTTATTTTGCTTGATGACTTAGGATATTCAAACAGAACATTTTCCTGCAAATTTGGAAACTAAATAGAATATAAAATAAATCAAATCAGCTTCTGCTGGAACGGTATTTACAAGAAAAACAACATGTTATTGTCAGAACAGCTGCATCCCATAATAAACCGAAAAAATAAAAAATAAGTACTTGTAAAGGTATAAATGAAAGTAGAATTTGAAATAGAAAGAAACTTTGAATCAAGGATTTAAAGCAAATGGTGATCTGCAGGTAGGCATTTGCAAAATATTTTTTTGGAACAGTCTTAAATAAGTATCACAGCATAACGTTGCCTGGCTCAATTTTAATTACTTTTATTCATTTATGCCTCTGGGGTTATTTATCGCATTAATTTAGCCATGCCACATATGTGAATAGCTATGGGCATGCAATAACTGGAGCACAAACAAATCTATATTCAGATCTGGTGTTTGATTGTCCAGTATTGCATGTCTTCTGTATTTTCGAGGCTATGGAAAACAATGGATGTGAGTGTAACTTCTTTCTGAGTTTAGTGGCATTGTGACATCTTCATCATGCTTACATTCATACTGGGAATGTAAATAATTTCCTTTTTTTCACTCATAGATGTCTATTCTTGGAAGTGCCTTAGCAGTACTAGTACCATCCCATACCATAAAGGCACTAGCCTGCACAATGACACAGAGCAGTTATTTATATTCAGTACCTGCAGAGTGGATCGGATGTACACCTGTTCAAAATTAAATGAGTCACCAAATGTGAGGTTAGGAAGCAATTACTCAAAATACTTGTAGTTTGGAAAAAAACATGGAAGGATATTTCTATGGCATTTTTGGGAATCGTGTTCCCTTTTGTTCCCAGACAGATACCATAGTAGCCTTTCAGACTAAGATGCCAAGACTAGATTTCAGAACAGTGCCTTCTGTTAAGTTTTCTTGTTTTCCTAAAGTAAATGAAATCTCATCTTCTTGAATAGCATCTGGAACTGCCAGAGACAGTGCAGAAGGAAATGCCCTATTGCCACAATTCCTACAGTTTTCCATATTGTCCATTTCACCATGTAGGATAGTTGAATTTCTGACTCCTTATTGAAATGTTTATTAGAATGAATGTTCTGTTTTCTTACTTCATTTTCCCTCTTGAAAATGATTAGACACCATTCAATTACTGTGGAACAAAAAAGCACCTTGAACTTCAAACGAAGTCACAGTGAAACATGTGCAACAGGAAATCTTGTTTCACACAAGCCTTAGTTACACACATCAACTTTTCATCTGAGCAGAGCCCATGCCAGAGGTTCTTCCTGAAACTCAGCTGTACATGGTCTAGCAGACTTTGCCTTTTACCACACAGGCCATTGGGAGCAAGTTTTAATGAAAATCCACTGGAGGCTTGAATGCTCTCTTTGGAGAGCCTGTACCACTTCCTTTGCTGCTTATGGTTCATGGAGTCTGCTAATAGATGTCAGAGGGAGACCAGGGTATCACAGAGCTCATGTAGCAAAGCAAAAAACATTACAGAATGCTGTGATTCACCCCCACCCCACCCCACCCTCCGCAACCCCAGAGGAAGATTATCATGGGACTATTGCTGTCTGCTGCGAGGGCAGTCAGTCAGCACAAGGCTAGAGCAGATCTGGGAAGGTTTTGCAGCCTGATTGCAGCAGGAGGACTTCCATGGAGCTGTGGTAACAGGACTCTGCGTCCAACAAGAGCATGGACTTCAGGACTCACTCCTGCTGCAGTGTTGTCACTGTTACTACTGCATGCATCATACATGCACATGAGGATGTGTTCTTATATGTAGGACACTTGTCTATCTCATGAACCAAGTTTTCAGAGTCCTCACTGTGGTAGCCTCATGCACGCTGAGTTTCAGACGTCAAAACCTTGTGGGTATGCAAAGCCTTCAGTGAAATAAATCCCTTCCTACAGTACTATGTCCTGTGTTGAGCTGCCTGCTCCATGCGCTGCTTCTGCCAAAGACTATCTTCTTTCAGGCTTGGCAATCCTGAGAATGAAATTCCTGAAATGTATTAACTACCCACATGGATATTTTGCTTCAATACCAAGATTTTCTGCACATTCCCTATATCATCTTTGACCAACCTGCTCTATCATTATGCAGCTACGACTTCAAGTAGTGAGTTTTGATCTTTTGACTGCCATCCCCACATAATACAAATGTTTTGATTCCAGAATCAGAGAATTCATTTGTTTTACTATGGTATGTTTATCTTTAATGGTTTTCTTCTATTCTTTGCATTGCAAAATATTCCACTTTGAAAAAATACGGTTTTAATCTAATGTACCATTATAAAAAGTGGGTATAATTTGTGGAGAAAAGGCACTTTTGAAAGCTTGCATGTATTTTGTGAATTAACAAAAATGTTTGGAAAAATTTGGAGGGCCCCAAACCTCAAACTTGTGGGGTTATTCTATCCTTCCTACATATTTGCAATGCCCAATCACAATTAAGGAAATTATTTTTAAAGTATTTATGAAAAGAAACACAATATGTTTAAGTTGACAACATATTGCTGAAACCACACTAGATCAATTGGGAATTTGAGATGTCATAAGCATTTTAAGATATGCAATCAAATAGTCTCCCAGGATTTTACACACTGCTAGTTAAGAAAACAAATTTTCATCTCACATTTTGCAAGCTGTCACCTTATATACAGTATATCAGAAAACTTGCCATGACTGGTTTTACTGCCAGACCTCTTAAGAGCTAATTGGTTAAGCACCTGGGCAGGAAGCTTTTTGGCAGAAATGCTATTTTCTGCAAGGACTAGCCATAAAGTTCTGCATGGCAAATTGTAATCATTAAGGCTCCCTCCTCTACAACAGAACACATAAAATGTAAATACATTGCTTGGAGAAATTACGATACATAAAAGGACAGGCTGTGTTTTAAGTTTGTCCAATGACTTATGGCTCAAATTTGAACATGGAAAGGATCTTATGCTTTTTTCAGGGTCAAGCTTTCAGCAGACTTCTCTAATTGCACACAGAAAAATGAGAATCACATGTGTTTGCATCCATCAAAACTGTTATTTGCATGTATAAATGTTGTGTATATAAGGAGGAGTTGCAAATACAATGACTTTGCACTGGTTTTTCAAACACAGGGATTTTGTACAGACTACAAAACAATACACATCAGTGACTTCTCTTGTTGTACATTAGAAGTTCTGCTGAAAATTTGTCTCCAGGAAATTGTATGTTTCTTCGATATTGTGTGAAAACTTGTAGTCTAATCTGCTGCTGGAATGAGCTGAATGTGGTGGTTTGTGAATATGTGTTTGAATTCCAAACAATGTTTTGGGCTGATTGTGTTGGTGGAATATTTTATGGCGTGCTATTCATGAGCATTGTCATGAATGCAATTACTTTTTCATTTGTGTTGATATTTGATATGTTTGGTTCTTTTTGGATGCAATTTTCAGAAGAACCAGACGCCAACTTTCTCGACAATTCACTGAGGGGAGGTTTCTAATTTGCTCAGAAATACTGGAGTATTTTTTTTTTACACATAAATTTACTCCTTTATAGATATTGTCTGCCTGTAAATATTTCTTTTCATGGGCAGATAAGACTACACAAAACCCTTATAGTCCTAGACAGAAAGAATGTAAATGAATAGCAGTTTGTCTTCAGGGTACTTCACTTTACCTGTGACTGTTAGTTGTTACTTACTTGTTTTGGTCATTTATATTTAAATTTGCATTAATTTAGATGCAAATGTTAATTTCTATGGTGTAATTTTGTGCACAAAGGTTGTCTTGTTGACAACTATTTGCAAAGTTAAAGCAGATGCATACATTTGCAAGATCTGGATAGCTGAAAGAAAATTATGTGATTTAAAGACAGATCACACACTGCTAGCAATAAATAGCAAATAGTTGGCATTATTCAGAATACAAAGAGCATCTATGCATTTTGAAATATCCTTGGCATAATTTATAATACAAATATCAAATACCCATGCTGTTGTAATTAAGCTCCAGTAACATCAGGATCTCAACAAGATAATGGAGAAAAAGTGGGAACTTCCTCCTCACACTCAGTTGTTTTGCTTTTTCCTCAGTTTCAACTGTCTGTGGCTGGATGATCAGAGAAGTGCATTGCAGCCTGCCAATGTGGCTGAATCTGGCCTCTTTTAGACCAAAGCAGAAATGCTCCCCCCAAGATAATGCCCTGTCAGCTGCCTCCCCCTCAAGCCATGCCAGCACAGCATGGGCTAGGCTCAAGTGGAGATGGGAGCTGCTCTTGGCTCTGACTCTGCCCAAAACCATCATGCCACCCGTGTGGGGCTCTGCCTTGGGATCCAAGAGGCACATTCTTTTCTTTTTCCTATATACTTCGTGCACGCTTAGGGCTAAGTTTTGAGGTTGTGTAAGCTTGTGCATAAAGTAGTTTTTGCTGAAGAACAGGCCAGAGGATACTGGAAAAATAAGATCATTGAGTAAGAATGCTCAACTTGATTTTTTAGCCAGCCTTGTCCTCTCTCTCTCCTCTTTTTGCCTAAACTCCAGTCTTTCTGGAGAATATGAATATTATTGAATATTGAAGAAACTGACATAAAGTGGTAGCACTGATAGTCATGATTTAAAAGTGCTCCTTGGGAGGAGTGATTGCACTAGTTAATACAGTATGTATGACTTGAAAAAGAAGCAACTGAGATGATTGTTATTAGCCACAAATAGTTGGAGAGCCTAGCAACTATTAGTTGCAACTTGATAACTACTAGCGAGTGAGAAACATTAATATTCAAAATACTGGAGAATGTAAGAAGAAGCAGAAGGACAAAATTAAGAAACAAGAAATGTAGAGTGACTGGGAAAAAAACAGTGAGTTTTATAAACACTGGTAATAGAATAATCTCTCAATGGTAAAAGTAGTGAGCTTTGTGTTTATGAGTTTTTAAAAGTAACATTTACAAACCTTGTTCTAACAAACAAGAGCAAACAAACTTTTAATTACATGGAAAGATGGTATGAATTGGTCTGTTCTGATTTCCTAATTTCTGTGTTTTAGTAACAGAGATTAGAAGGTATTCTTTAGGGTAGAATCCACTCTGCCAAATTTAGCCATCTAGCTGCTGCCTGTTTTTCAACAAAGACGTCCACCTAAAAGCAAGTAATTTCTCTGCAAAGCTGTCAGAGAGAGACTCTGTTTAAATGCAAACTTACAAAGTCCCCACATTGAACCATGTGAAGATTTGTATATCAGGATTGGTTTGTGGTGCAAAAGAAAGAACTCTACATCTGGGACCTATGTGGAAAGAGACATAGGGAAGGTGTAGAAATGGAGCTGTGATATGACACAACTAAACAGACCCCAGACTGCATACCCAGTTCACAAGCTAGACATGTCTCTGCTAGGTTTAGTTTAGCAAGGGCAAGTGCAAGACCTGCACCTGGGGAGGAACAGCCAGAAAACAAGCTTGGTAGGAAAGACCCTGGGGGTCCTGGTGGGCATTACATTGTCCATGAGCCAGCAATGTACCCTTGCTGCCAAGAAGGTGAATGGTGTCTTGGGCTGCATTAGGAGGAGTGTTACTAGCAGGTTGAGGGAGGTGATGCTGCCCTTCCACTCAGCACTGGTAAGGCTACTCCTGAAGTATGTTGTCTAGATGTAGGCTCCTCAGTACAAGAAAGACATAGATGTACTAGAGAGAGTCAAGTGAAGTGCCAAAAAGAAGATTAAGGGACTGAATAATCTCCCCTATGAAGCTGAGAGAGCTGGGACTGTTCAGCCTGGAGAAGAGATGGCTCAGAAGAATCTCATCAATATATATACAAATATATGAAGTAGGGGTGCAGATAGGACATTTCATTGGTACCCAGTGACAGGACCAGAGGCTATGGGCACAAACTGAAGTACAGGAGGTTCCCTCTGAACATCAAGAAACACTTTTTCACTGGGAGGGTGGCCAAGCACTGATGCAGGTTGATTGAGGAGTCTCCATCTTTGGGGAATTCAAAAGCCATCTGTACTTTTTGGATGACAAAGGTCCTGGACAACAAACTGTAGGTGGCTGTGCTTTAGCAGACGAATTGGACCAGATGACCTCTAGAGATCCCGGACAAGCTCAGCCAATCTGCGCTTCTGTGAAAGGTGCCACTGTTTTGAGCTTGTAGCTGGCTAGGTTATTTTTGGTTCGTACCTGTTTGAGTTTAAACCTTTGACTGAAAAAACATCAACACAGTGAAAGAAAAGGTCAATCGCTCCTTTGCTAAACTTCCCCCCTTCTTCTCCTTGCTCTACCAAAAAACCTCCTGCATGCCTGGGAAATATATATATAAAACAGTGTGAGCCATTGTTGAGGCCTGTGCTTGAATTCAGCTTGACTCTCTGCCTTAAGAAGGCATTTTGGATGCCAGGAGTGCAGGAAGCAACGCAGCCCCTTAATCAGCTTGTAACTTACTTTATGCATATGATTGCTTCCCTCTTCCACCTGGGTAGGATGCTGGAAGAGGTCACAGAGAACATGAAATGCTGCCACTTGCCTTTAAGGCTAGACGTCTAGGGGCTGTAAATCAGCTTGATATCCAGAGATTCAAGAAAACTGGTCAATAGCCTTCACAATATGGTGCTTTTCGAGTGACTTATGATTTAGCAGATCCAATTTGAAATTATAATATGAAAAGAATTACATATATGAAGGAAAGCCTCCTCCCCCTATGCATGCACACACATGTACACTCCCTATCTCATATTTTTGAGTTATGGCTCTGCCTGCAAACACTGCACAGGCTGTTGCAACCTTGGGGCTGTGTGCTGGGATCAAGATCTGGATCTGCTCAAGCTCATCTGAATAATTTCTAGAGGAGTCAACTGGACCTTCTCAAAATACAGCTTCTCTGGGATGAAGGCTTTGAATGGGAGGCTAATCACTGGTGTATGTTGTTTTGTAGCTGAAACTTTTCCCACTGCACTTGTGTGTTAGAAGCTGGAATTTGGCTTCCTGTCTGCCTAGTTTCTGCCTGAAGCAAGTTTTTATGACTGAGCTGTGAAGCCCTTAGTGGAGACGGTTGTAAAAAAGAGCTTACAGCGTTTTAAACTAATTGTGGCCTTACCGGTGATTACCATAATTTTCTGAATTTATTTCTAACATGTTTTTCCCCTCTGATCTCACTCCATGTCCCCAAGTGAGTCAGAGCTGGAGTAGGAGTGTAAGGAACAGTGGTGAAAATACAAAAAAGAAGATGCTGGGAAAAGATTTTACAGCTTTCACAGTTTCCTACTCACCTCTCCAGACTTTGGATAGGGCTCTTGTGGGCCAGTCTGAAACAGAAGGGATGGCGAGGTCACCGAGATGCTAATGCTCCCTTTTCCCAATAGAAAAGTAATCTTTTATGTGAGGAAAAATACTTCTCAATCCCATTACAACCAGCAGCCCATTTTTAAATTTCATTAGTCATAAAAAAAGGGTATATTTATCTCTGGGAAAACAATCTCTTAAAATAATCACCTCTGAGAATGCCAGGACATAGGTTTCCTGAGATTGCACATAGATCTGCAATTTCATTACTATTTTCAGTGAATTTGTGTCTCCATCTCATGGATAACTATCTTTTTCACATGTGGTGTGCGGCTGTCATGATGTTCCTCGTAAGAATCTTTATGCCTGTCATGACTGTGTTATCTTAACCTGGGTTTTTTTGCAGTCTTTCTGGTATCTAAGAAGTTTCTTCAGTTACAAGCAATCAGAAGCCATGACAGGAGAAGGTCTGTTATTTATTAAAATATTGGTAACTTCTCAAAGATTGAATTCTGTCATTTCTGTCACACAGTTTGTGTAAGAGTATTCAATTCTCTAGGGCGAAATCTGGAATATTACGGAAAAAGTATTTAAATACAAATGATGCATCCAGGTGCAATGTCAGGATTTACGGTAAGTGAACAGCACACTTGTGATGTAGCTGCAGTAGAGCTAAGTCAATTGTACAGTACACAGTTCTGCAAGAATCCTCTGTCTGGATGCTCTGACTTCACTGCTGGGCTGAGGCTCTGTTACTGCACTATTAAATATCCTGTTGCTGATATAATTGATTACTCTGGAAGGTCATCCACTACAATGAAGTTTGAAAAAGTAAAAGATGAAAACCAGCATTTTCTCATCTTAATGGAGTATTATATTTTGGTTCTCAGTACAGTAATCTCAGATGCACTAACAGAGAGATAGTGTGTGTATGTGTGTGTGCGTGCATAAGAAGATAGGAATAGACACAAAGGCAGGAGAATCTCAGAGGACAAAAAGAACCCTTAAAGAAAGTACTGTAGGATTTTTATTTTTATATAAATCAGATTGTGAAATAAAACTGGTTTTGTTATAATGATAATTATTTTACTTAGCGGCTTCTGTGAGCAATAAAGTCTAGTAACAGCCTTGGATTCTGACACTCCTAAGACATTTTTCCAAACTTCAGTATGCATGAGCATAGACATATCTGAGGGGCTGGAAGGAGGGCAAAGGTACAAACAGTGGACAATTCTCAGAGAAATGAACAAATTGCACATAGATTTCTAATAGCCATGGCTATGACTGGCAGTGGACCACTTGGATTGTAGGAAAACCCGCCAAGTGTCCTGTGGACACCATTGCAGACGGTGCTGGTTACATAGACCAAATAACTCTCTTTTTTTAATTAATGTACATTATTGACCTTTACAAAATGACCTGGGAACAAGATATTTGACCCATGACTACCTGCTTTCAGCTGTGAGGAAGATATAAAAGATCCATCACTGAAATGAAGTTTAAAGACATGGAAAGTATACCTTGCACCCTCCCTATATGAAAGATGAGCAGCATCATTAAAGTTGGAGATGTCATATTACATATTGCACACATTTATGGATATGAGAGACTAATTAAGGTCAGTTACAAAGATGGATGAGAATAAAATTATTCGAATAATAAAACCTTCAGTGTAATATAAACATATTGTTCCCTCAGGTGGGCATGGGAGACCCAGTTTTGCAGGAAAGGATTAGAAGCACACTGTCTAGAAATTAGTGGCACCAGTGAGAGATGTTGAAAACAAAATTATTGATACAGTAATTGATATGTATTGATACAGCAATTCTGTAAGGATGCTACATCTTGCAAAATTTATCCATTATTAGAAAAGTTGACGTAGTGTTTTCTGTAATAAATTTCTGTCATTTTGGAATAGCTCTGAGCAGATAACAAAAATCTTCTAAAAACCACCCAAAGAAATAAAAAAATTTCCTAACCCAGCTAACACTTCACCCCCCAAATCCTGAATCCTGAAATACCAAGCTAAAAGAGAGATGTATAAATTGTTACCTGTTCCTGTAGGTAGCAGCACTGAGTATTTTCCTGGCGAAGCTTTCTTTCAACCATTTTCCTTTTATTACTTCTTTAACTCCAGGTCTCTCACCAGTGTCAGGTTCAAGTAAGGACTGCATGAAGTGTGCAGTCCCTGTGCAGTATTCTGATGAAATGACTTGTTTACTAGTGATATCTGAACACTTGGGCAAATGTGCCCTTCTTCTCCACAATTGTAAGAACCTCAACTAAAATCTAGTCTTTAGGGCTACTTCTGACTGCTGAATAAAACAGTTTTGTCTCTCCTCTGAGACTGCTGTGGTCTCTTGTGGTGGCCATCTTCCCCTAAGGACACCTGAGCAGGGTCAGTAGCATGGGCCAAACCATTCTGGGATGTATGCTATGGACCAATGGAGGCTGATGTAGGTACAGCACTGGACCCCATTTCTTAATTTGCTTAATTTACTTCAGTGAACGCAGCCTGTGGCATGAACAGCAATCTCAGCATTGTGCTCACTCAGCTTTTCATCAAGGCTCTGAGAAGGGACATTTCTGTGCCAGCTCTCTACCCAGGCGTTACGTTCCTCACAAAGAGAAGCTAACCTCATTGATAAATCTCTCTGTATCAAGGAAGGGAGGTGGACCCGTGTGCTCAGATGCTGTGTTGTGCTTGGCTTCCTGGAGTTCGGACGGGGAAAGCTCAAACATTCCCATATGTCTATCACAAACCCCCAACACTGCATAAAGTCCTTCACTGGTTTCTTTCTCCTTCTTGGGAAAACTCTGCTGAATTCTTCCATATTCCTTGGGGATGTATTGAGATGAAGAGAATGGCAAGTGAGCGTTAAACTGGGAACATACTACTCCTTTCACTTATAATCTTCAGAAGAATTTAGACCTAAAGTACACAAAGCTTGTTTACTATTGCTCTCTCATGAAATTCCCAGTGGGCAAGGGAACAATGGAGTTATCCACAATCTTTCACTAACTGTGTGGGCTTTGTAAAAAAGCAAAGATAATGCATTCATTAATAGAAACTGTAACAATTGCATAAATAAGAAAAATTAGAAATACAATAATCACAGCTATGGAGGGCTTGTAGAAAAATGGAGCTGCTATCTGGCAACCAAACTCAAAGAAATATAAATGAGAGACTAATATACAAATATTCTGGACAGCTATGGTAGATATTCTCATACTATTTAGTGGGGGAGAAAAAGAACTTGAATCATCACATTAGCTCAATACTGTAACTCCAGTCTAGATTCAACTAGCGTAGTCTGGAACTGTCTGCTGCTTCCCATCACTTGAACTGCAGGCAGCCGCTGAAACTAATGTTGCTTCTTGGGCTTATTCTTGCCTTGTCAGAGCCAAGCTGCTAAAAATTATGGGGAGATGTGAATTTATGCTGATAGATAGCTGGGCAAAACATGTAACATTCAGCTCTGCTTTCTGACTTGGTCAATAAAGCTGCACAGTAACAGCTGTGAGAAGGGGCTCAAGTGTATGATGGTCAACAGGGAAGATGCTAATCCAGGTGGAGAGAAAACAAGGACTAAAGCCAGACGTGTACAGGCGTCATTGTAAGACAGCAGAATCTTTAGCCTTGAGGAAGTAAATTTTGGACTGCTGACTGTATATACACCAACATGACTTCTGGGTTTTAGAATCACATGTTGTAATCCATGCTAGAGCTTTTGAGAACTGTCTTTCCTAGATGTCCTAAAAGACTCCATAGACTGTACGTCATTAAAGATTGTCAGTGAAGTTCATTGGAAAATGTATTACAGTTCTTTCTCATGAAAGATATGAACAGAAACAACAAAAATAGCCCTTCCATTTCTTTAATATCTCAGTGTTGTGGATTCTGTCTGTAGCCAAAAGATAAGCTCTTTGGGAAAAAATATCTAAGGTTTTGATAACTGATCTTGGAGAAAAATGGGAAAGAATGTCTGTCTATGACACATAGCATGGGATATAGTAAGCATGACAGTGTTTTCATTTACTGCACATCTGCTCCACTTAATGAGAAAGCAACGTATATTTTATTCCCCCTCTAAATATGAATCAAGAATAGTGGTCTTTTGAAGAGATACTGCTGTTTTCCTGCTAGCCTGAGATAAAGAGATCTTGCTTAAGGCAAAAAAAAAAAAAGTTGGAAATGCAGACAAAATAACTCGAAAAGGTACTTCTTATTTTCCAGAAGATTGCGTTATTGTTGAATTCACTTTATTACATGGGCTAGACCTTCTATACATCAGAATTCTTTATAAAAAATCAGAGTGCTTTACTAGGGGGATATCTGACCGAACAGGTCTGATTTCTGCAATTAACATCTTTGGAGGTAGCTGCTTGATAAAAGGTTCCACCAGGAAGGGTAATGTGCTGTTTAGCATAACAAAACATGCTTACACCTCTGTTAAAGTCAAACATCAAAGCTCCATATAATGCTAATAAGCATTTGTTAAAAAATCCTACAAAGCTATGACTGAGGTTTCAGAGATTTGCCTTCAGGACCAAGAAGGAGGTTACAAATTACCCCTAAGCAGCAATTTGTAACGCATATACTTCTTATGCAATTTTTCTTCATGTAAATGCCATTTTATCAGGAGAAAGAATGTTGTGGGAAGCGTGTATAACTGTACAGTGAGTGACTGGAAAGCCTACAGTGTCAAAAGTGGAAACCTGCTGTTTATTTTTAAAATAAGCTCATTGGAGTGTCACTGTAGCGTACCCAGCCCACCAGAATAAAACGTTTTGGTTTGGAGGCTGAGTAAAAACACAGAGCTGGGACTGATGTGACAGATCTTGTTCCAAATAGTAATTTAGTTCTTCTTGCTTTGCTCAAATTGCTAAATTAGGTGTGATTTACGCCTAGAAGGCATTCGTTTGGTAACAGCTTGCTGTTGGCTAAAGACTTAAAGCTTTAACTCTTGGGAAAGACTAACAGTCTGCTAGCAGTGATCAGTAAACTTTGTGAAGGTTTGCCATTCAGTTTGGAGAAGCTTTTGGAAAACTTGCTTAGCTGTCCTGAGCTTGTGAACAGGGAGGTTTCCTTGAACACTCTCCATGGTACTTCCTTGCTCCAGATGAGCTGCACTGTTGCACCGGCATTTCTCTTTGCCATCCTTTGCTGTTTCTCTACTGAACTCATTTGACACTGTCATTTTAGGAATACAGGCAATTCTAATTTAACTGATCTAGTTGGTATATTCGTGCAGATGATGACACAATGTTATCTGTGAAACAGATTTGTCCATGGTTTGAACAAGTGCATTCTTTTTTTAATGTTTTCAGATAGTTAAAAGCCATGCGAAGGTGAAAGCACCATTGGAAAAACATGAGAAGACAGTAGGTCCTTTATCTAAATGTTTTATTGGGTTGAATTTGAACCAATGACCTAGGTATAAATGCTTTTTTATTGCTCTTGGCTGGGACTTACCTTGCCTCACTTTAACCATTTAAAACCTTGGTATCACTAGTATCAATGGAAAGAGACAGGCCTCTCAAAAAGAGGTTCATCCAGCTATGTTACACAGCTATTTTAGGCTACAGTTAAGTGTCTCAGGAGATGAGTTATCCCCCTGCACTGACAATAGCAACTGCCAGATATAACCCAGGTGCCTGGTTGTTAGATGACTACATTTAGGTCAGACCCACCTTTTCTCACTTTACCAAAGCTCCTGGTAAATCTAGCCTTTGTATGTAATGTTTCTCAAAACTTCCCTCCTGAATCCTGTGAGTAAAAATAACCCACAGATACAAAGGAGACATGATGCAATGAGTTGACTGCAGTAGCAAGGATTGTCATTCTATAATACATAATAGCACATGGATTAAACCTATCTGGAGTTGGAGTGAGAGAAGGGCCCCTGAATATTCTCTGATGAATGGGAGTAACATGCAGTGCAAATTAATCTCTAATGTCATTACAACATCAAATACATTTTTCTTTTCAACACTGCAAACACTGCCATGCGCTTTAAATTGTTGGTGATGATGCATACACATGATCGGTGCTTTAAACTGGCAATAGTTCTTTTCATCAGCCTTTTGGATGGGGAGTGGATGGAGCTGCCACCTTAAACCCTC
>JASSUY010038288.1:9862-40626 GCA_032466535.1 Forpus xanthops | reverse complement strand
TTGTAGGTAGTTAACAGTAACACGTTTAATAGTTAATTGTAGATAGAATCTGATGGTATGTTAAACTTGAAAGTTTATTAGCTATCCCACTGGACTATTCAGATTTGTCTGAATACAGCAACTTTTCCACAATTCAGTTGGTTCATGAAAATTAGTCTTTTTTTCAGTCTTCTAAAGGATCTTTAAAATCTTATGCACCAAAGTCATGGCTAGGCAAAACAAGCACCACTGTTCATTGCCTCATAAGAGCCTTAGCTGTATTTCAGCTGAATCTGGTCCTTTTTCTGCATGTGTTTTTGACTGAATACAGCTTTCTGGTTCCTTGTCAGTCCTGATAAGTGAAGTCAGTATTTCTGACTACACTGCTTTTGATTCCAGAGTCCAGTTGACCTGTAATATTTTACTTTTGTAACAATAGAATTATCTTTCAGATTAAAATTTTAGCTCCCTTGAATTTCTGCTGTGAGAATGTGAGCAATTCGGAATTAAATCATAAATAAGTTTTATTCCTAAGATGCAGAATATGACTATGTTAAACAACAAGTTTTATATAGCCCTTGACCTGTTATGTGATGTTTATTAACAGAGTGAACTCAGTAAGTGGTTCTAAGGTTACTGCCTTGCCCTCATTTAGACAACTGAAATGTAAAATAAGCATTATCCTATTTAAGCGCTGACAGCATCCTCTAAACTTGATTTGTCTGTGTTATGTCTACATAAATTCAGAGTAACACTCTTGAAATCCTGACTTATACTGAAGTAATTTGGTAGAATTTGTCCTTTTATCCTTAACTTTGTGTACTATTTATATCCTCTAAATTCAGGGGAAGCTGAGGTATCAGAATCATAGTTAGGTCAAAACCCTAGTATACAGTATGTTCTGCCAGAAACAGATCTTGAGAGAAATAATGTACATTATATATTTATATGTATAGAAATCCTCTTTTGAACATATCTGAATGCTAAGCTTCTATTTTAAACATCTGAATCAGATGCCTGCATGTAGGCATTCACATGTTTATTTTTAGATCTGCTTATGTGGACCAGACATCCACTTTTGGACCACATTTCCTGTGAGCAAGGAGTTCTGGGGCAGCGTAGGCTGGGTTTCCACACTGGGTATGTAACAGCTCCTGGAAGAGACCCTCAAATTTTTCAGTGTTTTTGAGCCCAAAATCTGATGGTCACAAAAACAAAGGCAAGTTTTAGTCTCTTCTCAAAATAATGTAACTTTACTAATTGGCTAAAATTAGGAGAAAGGTGAAAACAGCCTGTAGCATCAGTTGATCTCAAGCTGTGGATGTCAGTTTGGGTTCAAAAAGATGTGCTGTGAATTAGCAGGGGAGTAATAGTGAAGTTACCCAGCTATGGGTCTGGTTTGGTTGATTTTGGTTAGCTCTTTTAGTTTGCCTCAGTTGACTGTATTCTAGTACTGTAGCTACACTACAGCTGCATTATCATGGCTTAATGAGCTACAGCATTCAGCTCAGCTGGGTATGCTTTAGCTTGTTGTAAATGTGGAGTAAAATGTGCTAACTTAAGCCTTTTTCTCTGTATATGTACACATGTGCAAGGGGGAGGGAAGAGAAAGGTGTGATTGTAAAGGACTGCCTGGCTGTAAAACAGGGGTGAAGAGTTGGTGCCTTTTTTTCTCAGAGGTGTTAAGCTTTTAAAAGTTTGGAAAACACTGGGTTAAACATGTGGTGTGTCTGAGAGTGAGCTTCCCTTGCGGGGGTTTTTCTGCGCAGTTTTCATAGAATAAAATGAATGTTTCTCTGAACTGCGTTAACTGCCTGGTGCAAATTCCCTCATTTTTATAAATGTTCGCTTCACAACACTTGCAAGATTTCTGTTAGTGATCAAAATGGTCTTTTTCCTTTTTTTAACACATACCAAATGATGAGGTTTCTAGTTGGAGTAATGACTTGGCAGAAGCTAATGTGTCCATACCTGCGATTCCCCCCAGAAGATTTATTTTTTTGTCTACAAATCACTTCTGCTACGGACAGCTTTCTACGCATAAAACTTGTATTTTTTTCTTACTTCTCCAGCACTACACAAGGGAAAACAATAGGCAAAATTGTTTTCCTTGTTCTCTTAAAAATATGTTTTAGTTAAAGCTCAAATAAACAAGCTATTAAGTTATACTTCATAACTTTTATTTATTATTAAAAGCTCAGATATGTTTATTGAATAATCACAAGCTCACTCATAAAATGTGCAGTTTAACAGCTGAATTGTTATTGAAAGCCACACAAAATAAAAAGCTGAAAACAAGCTTCACAGATAACGTGCACCTACCAACAACTTTTATGTTGCTGCTCTCATCAAGGAGAAAGTTTCTAATTTTTAGGTCCCTGAAATGAAGACAGAAAGCAAACTTTAAGGTACCTGATGCCCCAGCTAACCATTTGCGGATAATTTTTAACCAAAGTTTAATTGAAATAGTAACAATAGTTCTGCACAGCTCTGCCTACAATTGTAATAAGATTCATATTCCTTCCTGAAGTTTTCAGTTGGGAAAGTGGAAACTTTCTGTGTTTCAGGGAATATTTTGTGAGTATATATTTTAAATAGATTGTTTTACATTCATTCTACTGATGTATTTAAAAAAGCAAAACAAAACAACCCCCCTCCCAAAAACAACAAGCAACAAAAAAGAAACTCCCAAAATTCACCAGCATTTATTTCTTCTTTGGGGTAAAAATTAAAGAAAAAGAAAAAAAGGAAAAAGAAAACGCTGCACATACTTGGACCAGTTTTTTTGTCTTGGTACTGAGCACTGCTGACTATTTTTGTTTTCTTTGTGAGAAAATTCTGTCTGAGATGTATGAAGGGTGAGAAGTGAACTGGAAAGTGAGGTCTGCTTTGCTAGTGGAAGAAGGGAGGTGTACCAAATCTGGGTCAGGGACAGACACCCTGAAGGTAGAGGCATCTCTGTAGTGGTGTTTATGTGAACAGCATCAACCAGAATCAGCCTCCCCAGTGGAGGAGGATATAATTAAGAGCTGCAGAACAAGTGCTTTTAGCTGGCTCAGGTGCTCACTTGCTTATTGTGGGAACATTCATATCCTTACAAATTCAAACAAAAAGCCAGCATATTGCTCCACTGTGGGGAGTGCCTGAAGTGGCAGCTGAAATCTTTAACAGTGCAAAGGAATCCTCAGCCAGTGTAATCTGGGTGTTGGGAGCCAGTCTAGGAGCCTCTGATGCTTTTTGCTTTGCTGACTCCCATCATGGCCACCCACGTGCTGCTGGGGGCTTTTGTCAACTCTGCAGGAGGTGCGGGGGACAGGGCAAGTTTCAGAAGAGGCGCTGGGTGTGTGGATTTCCCTCCCGCCTGCTCTGAAGTTGTGGAGCGCTTTTGTCAGCCCCAAAGCCTCAGAGTGTACAGGAGGAGAAAACAGAAGGGGGGATGGGAACAAGGACTGGGAGGATCTGTGCTGGGTGAACAGCACTGTGCGGTGGCAGGAGATTAAGTTTGGAAGTGTACCTGGTGGTCCCGATGGTTGGTTTTATAGGAGCATCCTTTAATCTCTCTGGTTCTGAGTAGAACAGCATTGAACTCAAAACCCTCTGCTGCCCCAGGCTGAGAATGGGATGGAGATGATTTTAATGATATTTTTTTATTTGGTTTGAATTTGAATAGCATGCTTTCTGGAGTGGCAAATAAGCCAGCCCTCAAAAGCTGGGAGGTTTAAGATAACTTTAAGATAATAAGGAGATTCAAGATAATTTTGTTCATAGCCTATCTACTGTGACATAACCCTGTGCACTAAAACTGTGTGGTTTA
This sequence comes from Forpus xanthops, assembly GCA_032466535.1. Classification (NCBI taxonomy): domain Eukaryota; kingdom Metazoa; phylum Chordata; class Aves; order Psittaciformes; family Psittacidae; genus Forpus; species Forpus xanthops. The sequence continues at coordinate 36,833 of JASSUY010038288.1, read as the reverse complement.
AAACTAGTTATGTTTCAGGCCACTGCAAATCTGACATTTCTATCAGAGTCAGCAACCCACAGCGCACTCTGATGACTTTTACTACGCTACAGTTAAAAAATGTCACATGGGATTGCCACAACTGCTGTTCTCTAGGCTGAGCTGCCTGCTTACACAGTTGATAAAAATGTATGCTTTCTTGCCTGAAAAGCCTGATAATGGTCACTATTAAAGTCTACATAGTGCCAGAAGTTATCTTGAATCAAAGTACATCTTGTTCTTTTTTCCAAAGGAAACTTTCCCAGAAATATTTTAAGTTTAAGCTACATCATGATTTTTTTTTCTCGTTCCCATAGGGATTTCAGAGAGAGTGCTTAGAGGGCAGCTTGTGATGCTTCTCCAGGTCCTTGGTCCAGTAGTAACTCAAAAGGGTATATGACATTTTCTATGGGAGAAGGGGAATTATCCAGGAAAAATTAGGAAGTGCAGATACAAGCAAGTTACTGTCACTTAGAAAGTGCCAGCTTTAGGAGTTGGTAGCTGGCTGTGTGCATGTGCTAACCCAATCCAATTGTGAGGTAATGTGATTTAACTTGTATGTCTTTATTTGAGGTTTTTAAGCTCAGCTGCATTACCTCACTACTTGGCCATGTCTAGACCAGGCATCGGGATAGTTAGCAGAGCTCAGTTGATGAGTGCTAGCTTGTGAAGCTGTTGAGCTTGATCTTTTGCCTGAGCCTTCTTGTATCTAGCACAATAAAATGCTGTGTGCTGGGAGAATAACCAAAGAGCCAATGCTGCTCTCCTGGATCGTTTTGGCAACTGTGGAATCAAAATCAACCATGACCTTGCATGGACAAGAAAGGCATTGCCTTTACTGTGAAATGTAGACTCAGCCCTAATTTAAGCCACAAGTATTGGATCAGTGCTGATTTTAGTGCTGACTAGGAAAAGTAAAGCTCAAGAATCAAAATGGCTGTAAAAACATAGCGCAGGATTTTTGATGAGCAATATCAATTTGGACTAAGATAGTCACAAAACTGGCTAGTTTTTCATTACATGCATTATTAAGACAAGAGAAAATACTGTTTTTCCAAGGTATATCCCAGGGTTAGAAAGCAGGAATGCCCATAAGACACTTCTGAGCAAAAGCAAATTAAATTAGAAGATTCCTAAACTCTTCACAGAGGAATGAGACCTTGCAATCACCAGGCACTTCCATGCTATTAAAACAAAGGGGCCTCAGGCATAGACTAAAGCACTGGCACATAATTATCCATCTCATGAACCACGGTACCTGGTGTGATTTTATCAGCACTCTCCCCATGGAACAGAAGCTGTTCCCAACAGGCAGCTTGGAAAACCTCATTTTCTTGTGTTAAAGCAATGCAAAGAGCTGAGCTGTGCTCAGTGCTTAGATGAGAAAATCAGATTGACTTTGTGAAGTAACTTTCCTATTTCTGTGTTAGCCTTTCTGGAAACAGTGATGCCTCCTTTTCAGGAGGGGACACACCCACAGTTATCCTCATCAGTTTAACCTTAGTAGTGAGTTGTCATAAATCACTACTCAGCTGGAGCTGAGCAGGGAGTGCTTCCAGATCCTTCCCTGACTGCTTTTGGTAGGAGGTCAAGGCCACAGCTCTGAATCTGAAGGCTAACAGCAGATCACAAGTTGAAGTACTGCTAACTGAACCTATGCTTGCAACCAAGCAAAGTGGTTGGGCTCTTGTCAGAGAATGCAACTTCATAAACCTTTTGACAAGGTACTTGAGAGCCAGGGATGTATTTTAATTTGGTTAGCAGGAGAGGATAGTAAAGTAAATCTCTAGGTAAGCTCCAGAGGAGCTCACAACTACCTGGTTATTCTTAGGGTGTGCAGCAACTTTTTCTCTCTGGCAAAGACTTCCTGGCAAAGTATTACCAACAGCAGAGTAGGGGAAGTACTCAGGCTACTCCCCTGCTCACTGGAAGAGTGGTTACTAGACAAAAAGAAGGGAAGAGGGCTTGAAAAGTTTATGAGGAATGTTGTCATGGGAAGAACATAAATGTTACGATCATGAACACTGTAAGAAATGCTGTGAAATAGGTTAGTTAGGGAACTAGCAAGGCAAGAATGTCCACTTGGACTAAATGGGTGAAGCCCTTTAGGTTTATGTTCTGGTTGTTTTTTTTTTTTTTGTTTGTTTAAATTTTTTAGGTCAGATTCTATTTCTTTCTTGTCCATTCCTTATTAATTAACAAATCCAATATAATTAAGTGCAGGGTTGCAAGCTTTCCCAGTCACAAAGCATTTGCAAATGCTGAGTCATCACATTCACAGCTTATTTGTTTCATGGTTGCTGTAACAATACAGTCAACTGTATTACTTGTTAGGTCCTGGGGGCTTTCTTGATGAGTGCATTTGCCATCTAAAATTAATGAGCTGATTGAGAGTGAATTATTAAGTAGAACAGAAAAATTGTGGGAAAATCTGCTTTTTTGCCTACTCTCCCACCTAAAATGGAAGTCCTTATTCTGCTGCTCTTGCCATAAGCCTGAGATCCGTGACGCAGGGAAGAAGATCAGCTCTCTTTGCATGGGCTCCTCAGGTTCCTCTAGCTGTGGCTGAAGTCAAGATCTGTCCCCATAATCATGGAAGATTAATGACCTGCCACAAACGTGTACCCACAGGATCATGTCCTCTGCACTATCAGTGAGCTGCTGTTCCTCAATCTTCTGCCCTGAGTGATGTGTGGTTATTTCAATATGCTGTGACTAACCAAATAAAATCAATATTTATATGCATAGCCACTCTGACATATTTGAATTAGATACACATTTGTCACCTGAAACATTCTGAGATAACTGTTGCAAAGCACTGATATGTTGTGCTCATCGGCTCTTATCCCTGGACTTCATTACTTTACTCCCCAAGGAGTGCGTAACAGCTTAACTTCTACCATCAGTAAAAATAAAATGCTTTGTTAAGATGGGCTGAAAGAACACAGTCATCTTTCTTTGCAATCCTTGCTTTCACAAGGGGAAATTAAACAAATGCACTTGGTAAAGAAGAATACTCGCACAATTTCTTTTCTCACTGTTTTGAACAGGGGGAAACATCTTACCTGTGAACAATCCCATGGTAAATGCAGGTGCTGCTCTACTGCAAACAAAATTTGCCTGGTGTATCATCTTCTTAGTTTGCTTTCTGCCAGCCTCTTTCTGTAACAAATTCTGTCCAGGAAGACCCCGCTGAAGCACATCTCCATCACTGTGTAGTAGGAGTTGCAAGTCTCTAAGGTTTCATATAACCAAAAAGCATTGGGATGCTTAATCATCTGGTGTACCTGTGGCTCATGCTTTGTGATTTTTAAAATGTAGGAATCCTGCTTGGCTCTTCTGTTGTCAAGGACTTCTATGGCTATCTAAATTGCAGGATATATGCAAACTGCAACAAACTTTGCAACTCAGATAAATTTTCAAAAGGATGGAGAGCAAGCTGACATGCATGAGAAGCTGGCTTTGACATGGTGCTGATGATCAGTATCACAGGGGGAGACATTCCTGATAGAAGAATATACTTTTTATTTCTCTTAAAGGCCAAAACAGGAAGGCTGAAGTCTATCATATCTATGCCTCTGATTATGTTATAAATACACATTTGTAAAATGTTCTCAAACGCAGAAAAGTCCCTACATGCTTGAATGGTAACTGCATATGCACTGGACTACATCTATTTTATTTTAACGTGCTCCCTTCTAACTTGATCTAAAACCCACCCAAGGTAGTGGCTATAATGGGCTAGTATTGGACTCTTTGCTATCTGGAAAATTAGTAAACCAGTGAAGCTACTGAAGCCACAAGAAAAGTAAAAATCAAAAAGCGACTTGTTAGTAATCCACCTTTCCACACTTTCATCTTGTTGTACATAATTTTAGCCTGACTAAACTAGAGATGATGGATATTATCTGTGCCGTGCCATATAAATGATTGCTGTTGGAGTGGCTGGCTTTTCAGTAAGCCTTGTCCTTAGCTTTAAAGGCTAAATACTATCTACTCAATGCGAACTATCAGTGAAAGCCAATCTGAAATTATTCTTAAGGCATCATCCTATTCTCTTTCAGTAGGAGGATATCTTTACTGTCTATATTGTTTTATAATTGTGAAAACCATTGCACTCAATACATATTCACACATGTGACTGTTTATACATGAGCAATAAACTCAGTTTATGATGTTAATTTATGAGTATAAGGTTCAGAGAATAATTCACTGAGTAGATTGTGGTTTGCAGATTAAACAGCATGAAATTTTCTGACATAAATTAGTGTGAGGTTACTTGCTGTTTGTAGTGTATGATACCCACCCATTAGGAGCTAACCTTCTCCCCTGAGGTGATGTGCAGCCTCTTTATCACCTTAGAAAAGGAGCCCTTGCTGATTAATTTTACTAGGTAATTTCCAACTTGTTTGGAGTGAGGGAAAGTCATCCCAGTCTCTTGGGGCATCTTGTTTAAAAAAAACCCAGGTGTTTTTATACTCTTTTTCTCCCACTCCGGTAATATCCCATCCAAGTTGCCAGTATCTGTCATTTCGTCTTCCAAGCTTGCTTTCACTGCTGTAGGCATCCCTGGAGAGTCAGATTTGTATTTCTGCTTTCCAGATATAGCTTCTGTTTCACAGCAGATCCAGACATTAAGTCTGTACAAGTCGGTGCAAGTGCCATCCTTCTGATCACAGAGAATCTTTTCTCTCCAAGACTCGGCGTTGGACGCCAGTCTCTTGCCTGAGCATACAGATCTGCTCAAGCGGAACCAAGTGGTAGATTATTAACCTAACCTGATACCCAATGTCAGTTAATGCCCCAGACCTGCCGAGTTAGATGACACATAATCCCAGCATTAGCCTGGAGTATACAGCTCTCTTCTCCCTATAGTATTTTGCTAAACACCCTCTTAATGCAAGCTCCACCAAATGAGACACGGTTTTCCTGGCATGCAAATGGCTGGAATGCAAGGGCACAAGTCTATTCTAAAAACACAGTGGTGGTGTGAACATGTCCTTGATGCTGTGCAATCATTTACACATTTGCTGTGTAAAGCATATAAATATATATGCACTTGTAGTACATTTAAGTCCCAGGGTTCTAGCCTGACTCCAGGTCTCTCAGAGGTATCTTGCACTTGCTGGGGCTTGATTTCTGTTCTGCAAAGCAGTGTGTGTGTGAGGGCATTTTCCTCCTTGCAGCAATGACTGATAAAACCAAGAAAAGAACATAGCTTTTATACAGCTGTCTCCTATCTATGTCTGTCTTTATTACCTGGGTTCTTTCCAAAGCCATGGAGAGAGAAGAAAGCCTTTCCAGAGTGCTTTCAGATACCTGCAATTTGAGCCGGGAGTTGCCTTCTTTCTCTACTGACTACAGTGGAATCTCAGGGACCCACAGCGCAGCCCTGCCCATAACTTTGTGCGACAACGAATTCTTTCTCTACCCTTTGCTACTTGGAGCTGAGCAATAAGCAGCATCCTGCCTGCCTGATTTCACTTGTGAAGCTCATGAAGGGCAAAAATTTGCCAAGATGAGTAAAAAAGAAAAAAAGTGTTTTAAATCCAAAATGGATTTACTGTATGCTTTATAGTTCAAATTTTTATAGGCAAGTTCAATGTATCACCATCTGCATCCAGCTGCTTGCAGGCACAGGCCAACCCTTTGCCTCTTAGTGCCTCAGAAAAAGACAGTCACACTAAGCTGGACAGGTTTTCTTTTCACAGCATACTCAATTGTCAAGCTGTGAACTACATCATTTGCCCAGCTGGAATGGGACTTCCTTTGCTAACTTCAGCAGCTTTTTTCTATCCTCCAGAAAGCCAGAAACAAAGGAGACATGGTTTTCTGAGAGAAGAACAAGGGCATTCTCCTTGATTTCTGCTTATTATTCTCTCTGCCTCCTTACCATCTTCCTAAACCACTATTCGTTGACTTTCCTACTAAACACAAGAAAATAAAAGCAAGGGGAGCCACTTTATGGAAGAGAAACCCCGTATTTCTGGCACATTTCAGAAGAAAGGAAAAAAACTCTTTAAAAATATAATAAACATTTAAAACATGATAGCTAGCTAAGTTAACTATTGCTATTTTTGGGGAAAGTCCCAGCCCGACACCTTGAAAAATGTTGAAGTCAAAAAGCTTCTAAAATACCTTTCAAAGTAATTTTTTTGGCACAGTAGAATATTAAAAAAAATAGGAGGCAGGGCAGAAGGAGCAAGAGAGTCCATCTTTGCTTTAGGGAGTCCACCTTTGCTTTAGGGAGTCCACGACTGCTGATCACAAGCCAAATGAAGCTGAAATGCTGGATAAGGGAGCCATCCACCACTGCGAGTCATGTCTCTACTCTGTGATACAGCTGTTAAGTGATTTGCTGCATTGCAGCATGAAAAAAGTGTGAGAAGACAAACAAAGCAGATCTATCAGAGACATGCCAACAAAGAATAACTTCCAGCAAGGAGGCAGAGTTAGCACTATAGAGGGAAAGAACACCTTAATTGTTTCAAAACCCAAACAGTCTTCCTCCCTAAACAAACCTGGTGGCATATTTTTACTATCTGTTATTAATTTTTGGGGGTGGGAGAGGAGGCATCCTCGAGAAATAAAAACCCAAACTAAAAAAAAACCCATCCTGCAGATCTGAAGAAGGAATACAGTTTTCCTCTCAGCAAAGGAAAAATAAAACTTTTATATAAATTAGAGACTAATTCCATGTTTGAGAACACAAATATTTCTTTATCATTCCGTATTCTTAGTACTCTTCTAGGAAAACTGAAATGAAAAGTGTTTCTCATGATAATTGTTCTACTGATCAAGAAAATATGAGGCTGTCTGTGTGTGGGAGCTAACTTTATGTCAAGGCCAGGCTAGTTAAACCATCTCATTTTATACAGCAGTAATAAAGCAGCATGGGCAATAATTTGTCACTTTGCTGCCACCATCTTGGTTTTCCTTTTGTGAAGCAAAATCTTGCCTGTAGCTGTATTCAGAACTCTTCTTGTCTTGAATTACAGACAAGGCAACATGGTCCTGGCTATTGCCATTGCAAGATGAAGTCTTGGTTTAATGAAAGACTGCGGTTTACTTCTTGGAATGATTGCTTTTGAGACCCTAATACATGCTTCTGTGAATATTGATGGATTTGTAAGATCTAGTGTGAGATTTTTCAACAGGGACAAAAAGACAGATTCTTAGAGCTGTGAACTCCCCCTGATTTGACTCGAGTGCCCCTGAAGCCTGGCTTTCTGGGGCTACAGGGCCCAACCTAAAGATGTGCTTTTCACAGGGCATGCTGAGTTGGTGGGGTGCTGCATTGCCGTGTGGGAGCAATGCTGCAGTGAGCTAGGAGATGAGGCTTGTTAATCAGGAGGCAGCATACCACCAGAGACAGGTCTTGTTAATTGGGAGACAGAGTCTTACTGTCAGGATAAAAGTCAGCATTTCCTCCTGGATCAACATTGTCGTAGGGATGCACCAGCACACAAAGAGCTACTGCAAGCATCTCTTTTCCAAGAATATGCAAGCATATTCTTGGGTGGCTTTGGCAACTCTCCCCACTCCGTTGACTTCTGACTTTCCTAGTAACTTCTGCTGTCTGCTGCTTCAGGTTCTAATGGTGTTGGCTTAGCTCCTGAGATTGGCCCACTTTGGAGGACTTAAAGGTTGCAAGCAGCTCACATTTCCAGATGGCTTGGGTTACCTGAGTATTATGTAGGCTCAACAACTCCTCCTAGGACTGAAAGCTTTTTAAGTTTCATGCTGAGAAGTGAGGATTTCCTTTTCAGAGAAGGAAATCCAAGATGGTGGCATCTAAATGTGGTGAATGGAGCAAATAAGAGAGAAAAAAGTGGTTTGAAGACATGGTGGGAGGAATTTAATCTAAATAGCAACCTCACAGTCTGTATCGTATTAACTCTCAGATCCTGGAACCACTTTAGTTTGTGTTTTATAATGTACCTAAGACATGCCCTTATTGCACTGTAACACCTGCCATATTGTAAGTTATTTCTGACTTGCACTCTTCTTGGCAGCCATGGAGTTTTCTTTAGAAGTTACTACATGTGCAAGTTCAGCAGCTTTTCTGCAGGATTTACTTACTGGCACATGTTAAGGGGTTAAGAAGGCGTGCACTCAAGGATCCGACTCTCCTCCCACAATGGTGTAAATCAGGGATACTCTCTTTAGAGGGTCATAGTACCTCCTTAGTCAAAGAGGTGACTATTCTTCACCACCAGAAGACCAGTGGAATCAGAAACATATGGATGGTTGTTTTCTTGGTATCAATCTGGTCCAGCCCTCACAGAAGCAAATGGGAATATTTCTTTTTTCTTCATTAGGGGTTGGATCAAGCTGTTAAAGTGCAAAAGACTTTTTTCTCTATGATACATTAAATTTTCATTCATTTATGTCACTTGTGAACATATTTTACTCACACAGTCCATGATGCACTGATTCCTTTGGCTAATTGTTAAATTAAAAGATTAATAGCTTACTTTGCAAATAGTCCTTGTCTTTGTGCCATGCAATATATCCTTACCAGATTTGCAAAAAAAAAAGTTTCATGCCTGTGGAAATTTATTTTCAGCTTGTTTTCCATTTCTAGGAAAGAAATCTTGCACCTTTTATTAATTGTCCATGAGTACTTACTCATTGTATATTTTATATGGAGTATTCATATCAGACCTGTGTTTCCTCCAAATGAGGGTCTCAGTTTTTCAGACATACTGGCAACTTTGGTCTACTAACTCTTACTTGACTGCTTGAGGTAGCCCTTATAGTTTTATTCATGTTTCAGTATTGTGTCTGGTTCTTGAATGTATACAAGAACTTCAAAGACAAAAAGCATCCATTTCGGTCAGTCTTTGAGCAATGCCAAAACCACATACCTGGAGTTGAGCGTGCCAGATGAAGCCTTTGTGATACCTCTCAGTAATACATCCCAGCTCTCACCAGTTGTTGTTGAAGGGCTTCATAAGCCAAAGGTGGCTTCTATGGACTCCACAAATATGCACTATTTACAACAATATCTTCCAAGCTAAAAGGATGCCCATAGCTTTTATCTTTAAACTTAACGTATTCTCAAGCATTATTCTATGGTGAGATGTACTAGCCCTTCATGTATGAGTGGACCAGGAATAGCTCAAATATGATAGTAAACTACTCCGATTAGATTAGAGCGAAGGAAACCGATGGGATAAACAACAGGAATTTCCAAAACCCAAATCATGTTTAGCAGCTACTAACAAAAGCTTCTAGAAATGATGTTTATATCAGTCTTTTGGAAAGTGAACTCAGATGTTCTGCTCTTTTCACAAAGGCATTAAAAATTTATGGTCAGAGGCAGGAGGTGAATTTGAATTGCTGATAAAAGTGAAGATTTTCAAAGGTTTTTCTTAATCTGGAGTTCTTTTTCTGCTAAGATTTTACTTTTTTCTGTTTAAAAATTACTCTAAAGCCCAAAATAATACATTCAGCTTTACTCCCCAGACAATACACATCCAGTGCAGATTGTGAAGAGCTGGGTATGTTGGGGTGTTTTTTTCTGGCAGCAACAAGATACTTACTAATGTGTCTGCAAATACTACATCATCTGGATTGTTTTCCTTGTTTAACCTATAGCCTGATGAAGGACCAAATTATTATGCATTTGGAAATGGGGCATTGCTAGGGTTATTTATTTACTCTGTGACTTTGATATCTCCAAGTGACTTTGATGGGGTTAAGTTGAAGAATAAGACTCCTTAATTTGGTCATTTACAATTAGGTATCCTTGTGGGGGACAGTAAAGGGGCTTACTTGACTAAATATAGGAGCCTGGTGGTATTTAAATTGCTATTTAAATAATATAATTCTATTTGGATTGATGCAGGTATCCTGTCAGCTTTCAGGTCTGTTCAAGACAGACACAGGTATCCCCAGAGTCCCATGTCAGATCTGCCAGCACCATGAGGGCTTCTTGGATATCATGCAGCATTTCAAGTGACATGAGATATCTACATTAGTCAATTGGGCTGAGCACAGTGACAAGATAAGGATGAGATGAATCTCTGCCAAGGCTTCTCCAACTGTATTAGGATCTCCATGGAGTACAGTGGGAGCTCTCACCCTCCCCTTGCTCACAGGCAATGGTTTGTAGGTGTTTCCATTTAGGAGATTTATCTCAGGCAGAAACTACTCCTCAGTGTGCTGAATGTGTGTGTGAAGATAATTTTGTGCCCTTGATTACCTGCTAATTTAAAAATGGCTTTATCACTGCAGCTTTGTAAAGTCTTACATATAACACTATGATTCTCAGCAGCTTGATGACTTCAGGACACAGTTGTACTTCTGGGGTTATTCATTGATTAGATGAAGTCAGATCTCATTATTACCTCTCTTCATTAATGTCTTTTGGAAAAGGATAGATATGGTAATTTTTTTTTGTGAGTTTGTCTTCATTGAACTCAGGGGAAATCAACAGTATCAAGCTGTAATTCTTAATGGACTGAACTCAGAATGAACTCCCCTTTTTTTCAGTTTTGTGTTGTTTGTTTTATGTTTGCTTTACTGCTCTGTATGTAAGAAAGTGATACGATAATTGTCTGGAGCCTGTGGTAATTGGCAACTTTTTTTCCTCCCTTAAAACTCTTGGTATAAGCCTAACACTATCCTTGCTCAAGTCAGTGAAAAACTACCTCTCAGCAAAATGGGAGCAGTCATGCCGATAAATAGTCCTGAAATCCCACTGAAGATGGGTAGAGACTGTACCATTTCCTAACACAATTTAATGCAAACATATGTCCAACTGTCAATTAATAATGATCACTGGAGACCAAGAAAAGGGTGGACAATTACAAAATAATAGTTTCTTAGACATTTTGCTTGCATTTAGAAATTTAATGTACTGCTGGCAACAAAGAGATGAATGGGAGCCATTAGTTTGCATGATTGTGAGATTTCTTCTCATTTTCCTTCTGTCAGTCCTCGGCTTCCAGTGTTTCCATGCATGCTGTACCAAGTAGAAGTGGTACACTCGGTACAGAGGCCAGGATCACTCTCATACTGAACATGTAAATGTCACAAATTGTACATGATTTTTCAGATAAGCTGGGGTCTGGTCACTTGGCTGAAGTGTAAGAAGGTAGCAGAAAGCAGGAATCCTTATCTTACTGGCACCTCGTTCCCGCAGTGGGAAAAGAGTGTGCGCACCTTTTGGGTTTCCTTCTTGCTGAAGGATAAATCAGTCTTGAGAAAGACAGCTCCTGTTGTGACATGTCCTTCCTCCCACATGTCAATAGGAGATGTCAATACTGTCTCAGTAACTTAAATGAACTCCCGCAGCAGAAATGTGAAGACTAGTAAAAAAGTTAGGAAACACTGAAGGATGCATGGTCATGTCTAATTAATAGTAAGCTGCGGGGTCTACACGACAATCTCTGCAGTGCACATTCAAGAAACAGACCCTTTTACTTGCATATTCAGGGGACTTTGTATTTTTGTTTGCATATTTTCTTAAGACAATCATAAAATTTGCTGTCATGAATTTGAGAGAAAAACTTTTTTTGGTAGGAAATAAAAATAATGGGGCTTCCTCAGTGACTAGCAACTTTTAAGAAGTATTTCTATTTTCTTAGTTAGCCGGTTTTTACTAAAGGGCTCAAGATTTTGCTCAGTACTGTGGAAAGAAGATCTGGATCTTTCACAACTGCAAAAGTTTGGCATAATTTATTCAGCCTACATATTAATTTCTCAGCAGCTGCTAAGTTGAGGATATCCACAGGATATTTAGACAATGTGAAAGCAATAAATCTTTGATCAAATAGAGCCCCAGTTGGAAGACTTTGAACTGAGGAAAGAAGCAGCTTGCAGGATAGTGTTGATGACATCCCACTGCCTGATAGCGTGTATTCCTCTTACAGGAGCAGTTGCTGAAATTAAGGAGAGTGAAATAAGAGTCACAAGCTTCAGCACAGTGGGACACTGCACAACAAATCAAGAGGTTGGAAGCACTGTGCTCCCCCAAAGTAAAACCTGAAATCCTGGGGCTACTGTGCCAACTACTGAAATAGGCATTAAAAAGCATGTACATGTTAGCAATACAGTTGCCAGCCTGAGTAGCCATCATTATCTGTCATTTGTGAGACTGAAACAGGCTGGAATTTTTTAAATTAAATAAATTTGCAGCAGGCAAATACTGAACTGATGTTTCATCAGAGTGTACCAATTCTGATGAGAATGATAACCCTGATACATGGTAGAATTTGATCTGAAAATGAAAAAGAAATTAGAAAACCAAGGAAATAACAATTTGATAACATGGTAGAATTTGATCTGAAAATGAAAAAGAAATTAGAAAACCAAGGAAATAACAATTTGATAGCTAAAATTTTCCTATGGACTGCTGGAGACACTTGAGCCCTCCAAAGTCTTCTGGTCCCCAGACAAATGTTGGAATATCAGACATGGGGAAGATGCCCCACTTCTGTGAATGAAGGCTCATTAAGACAGAAAAGGCAAAACTGAATACTGACTCATTGTTTAGTACATTGTCTTGGATATAAAAACACAGGAAATGGAAGCATTTAAACTTGTTTCTGTTGTCCCAGCCCAACTAGTGGCTCTTGTGTTGGTCTTCTCCTTGAGCTCCTTTCTTGTCATGGACAAGATTTCAGGAATTTGGTGGCATACTCGTGCAAAATGAGATACTTTCATTTTCCACTGTCTTGAAAGAGCTGTATGTGGTGAGAAAGACATCTCCTTCTCAGTTCTGATGAGTTCAAGTCCAGTGGTGGCCAGATCTTACTCCCCTGAGGTTAGACATAAGCATCCAATTGACTGCAGTGATAGAGGGTGATTTTGCAGTAATTACAGTAATTTTGCTCAGTAGAAAAACTACATTCTTTTATTTTTGTTTCTAATTTTCTAGGATACAGGGGAACAGCAGCTGTTCTAGGGTGATGTGTCTTCCTGAAATGAGTTTTTGCAAATACACGAGAAAAAAAAAAGCAACTGGATTGAAAAGGATAGAAAGGTTACATGCCAGGGAAAGAGTCCCTCTATGTTAAGGATAAGGTCAGGTTATGCTGCCCTTCCCTCCTTCGTAGCTACAGTCTGTAGAACACAGCCTCAGTGGAGGTCTCTGTCTTTTGCCCTGTCTTGGTATGTCTTTTTTACAGGTTCCCTTGTCACTTACTATACTTCTCATGTATGGGTTTGAAATCTCTGATCTGCACTAAAATAAGGTGAAAAACTACACATGAAAATATTAATCCATTCTTTATGTATCTTATCTAGGCTGCCCCCTAATGCCTTTCCATTAAATTAATTGTTTGTTTGGTTTTGTTTTTGGTTTTGTTTTTTTTGTTTTTTTTTTTAATTTAAAAGGAGTAATCAGAATAAAAGACCACGTTTCCATGCAGGTTATTTTATTTATTTATTAAAATTGACAGCTTCATACTTCATACTGGAAAGTTGGCAACAGAAGTGTACTGTAGTATAAGGCCTATTGTGCAACTCTAATGACAATCTATCAGGTTTGTCAAATCTGACCTGGAATTTTTTTGTGCTATGATAGTACACTGACACCATGACAGGGGTGCCCAGTTTCAGAAACAGTTACAAGAAGGAAGAAGAGATAGCACTTTTTCTCTTTAAGAACCTATGCAGAATGCAGTTCGTACTGCTTTTGGATTCTCATTCCTCTGTGGATCAATAAAATAAGTAACACATCAATACCAGATAGCAAATGAATATCTGCAAAGGAGAGCTCCCCCCTGTGGGTTTTTGTCTTACCATGAAAAGCACTTGATCTGAGTGTGGTGTTATAAAAGATAAGAGTTACTTTATCATCTTTGGGGAATTTTTATTTAATAACTAAAATAGATAGAGTACTCGTTTCTCAGCCTGAATCTGAGAGTATGTTTTTATTAATTTATTCTTTCATTAATGGGTTTGTTTTTTGGTGGAGAGTAAGAAACTGGGAAGTAAATAGTTGGACCATTTGTAGCAAGTCGTCTATGAACAGGCACTATGGTGTGTAGTGCTGTGCTGGTGTCCAAAAGGTAATGAGGGAAGAACAATCACTCCCACAAGCCTTCATTGTGCTAACACTGTTTGCCAGGTCCAGACTTCGTAAAATCAATACCAGATGCATAGTACTGGAAACATTTAATACTCCTCATGCCTCATCCAATGGACCTCTCTGCAAGGCCTCCAGAAAGAGCTGGGGAGCTCTTCTGGGTGCATGTGGGGCTGCCTGCAGGGCAACGGGCAGCAGTGTCTCTTCTGTTAAACTACAGCACAAGATTTCTTACACTCAGCAAGACAGTTCCCCACTGATTTATATTAGGAATAGAGTCTGGGTAGTATCTGGTGTGGGTTGAGGGTGCCTGGGCTTTTGTGCATATGCATGTGGTTTTGCCTCCTAAAACACCTTCTCTGAGCATATGTGGGGCTGTGTTTTATTCCCAGCCCTTCTCTAGGAGTAAATTCCCTGTGCTTTGGGGTTTCCTCAGGCTTGGTGTTGCCACAGGAGGGAGTGCAGCTGCTGGGAAGGGTGAGAAGACCTCAGAAGCCATCCTTTAAAAAACACCCAGCAGAGAAGGCAAATCAGCCAACAGGTTTCTTAAAACGTGGAGCCCTACTTGAGCAGTGGTTGAGGCAGGAACATGTTTTGGGTTTACAGTAGGAAAGGAATTTTTCTGCTATTCACCAAGTCAAAGGTGAGGCAGGGATAGGTTAAGCCCACAACCCCTCCTAGGATAAGTTTTTATACTACACAGAATCATAGAATAGTTTAGGTTTGAAGAAACCTTCAAAGATCATCTAACCTAACCCCTCTGCAATGAACAGGGTCATCTGCCAGGTAAATAGAATGCACATGTAACAGATGCAACAGTGCTGGCAAGTTGCTTATAAATCAGATAACTAAAGATGTAGGTGACTGTAATGTCTTGAAGAGGGCTAAGTGTTGGGCAGTGACTTTTATTTACAATTTAACAGTTAAACATATTATACTGCATAAACTTTGAAATGGCTTGATTATAAAATGTGTTTTGGAAAGTCTGTGTGCCTTCCCCACAGAGTGTTAAACCTGGTGAAAAATGGGTAGCATCAATAAACACCAAACCTTGTACCAATAAATGTGTTCCCTTCATTACTCAAAGAGCTCAGAGCTATGAGGGTATAAAAGGCCCCATTCTCTCCTACAGGGTAATAACACATGTAAGGTAGAGGAAACTCAATGAATTTCAGAGTGCAGTTTCCTGCTCATTTCTCCATGGGAGGTGGATGGGTAAGGACTTAGGGCTTGCTTTCTCCCTGATTTACAGATGCTGGGAAACACAGAAAGTACGCAACATTTTTTCTAGTTAGCTGTCCTGATTCAGTCATCATTAGGTACAAATGCATTTTGTCACAAAGTCAGGCAAATAAGTTGTGTGTTCCAGCCCTATTGTTTGCAAGGGAGGAGTGAGAGCTGTGTGTCTGTGCAGCGCCAGGCACCCTGTCAGACCTTCACACCAGAACAGTATTTGGCTGTAAATTGCAGCCTTTGAGTTCCTGCAGTCCTAAGGTGGTAAGAGATCTGCTGTGGTTTTGGAAAAAAAATACTTGCACATCTTATATTAAAATGTAACATCCTTTCCCAGACTTTGAATCAGATCCAGAGATGGGCCTCTACATTGTCTTTGTACACGTTGCATGCTTTTAAGTATCCACATAGTTATGACAACCTTACTCTTTTTAGAAGATTATTCTCTTTGTTCTTAAGTGTCTTTTTTACCTGACCTGCAACATGAATGAGGACTCTTTACACTTAGTCCGGAATAAACGGTTGAATTTGCTTTGGGATTTTTCTAACAAGCTTTCCCTCTTTCACCTGACTTTCTCAAACACAAATCCCAAACAAAGCATGCTGGCAGAAGTGCCCCCCACCACGCCTCTGTGAGATCTCTGAAAAAGTGAAGCTGGAGCCTCTTTAGGCGTGACAGTTGTTGCAGATGCATTGCCCCTGTGTGGCAGACGAGAGAAAAAACAACATAGGGGAGTTGCTGAGTTGCTATGTGCTGCTCCTATACTGTAGCAGTGAGCACAGGATAACAGCCCTGTAAAACAAAATAGATTGCCCTAATCTGTTTTAAAGTGCCGTAAAATTACATTTATTTCAGGCGTATTTCCTTAGTCCTTGTTTTCATTATGTTGTTCTCTAAGATTCAGATCAGTGTATCTGAGCACAGACCCCATGCACTTCCTCAGATAATCAGAAAGATGCTTATCCTGAAAATTCACTTGAGCTGCTGAATCTCACAAATTGGGTTTCCCTCTTCCATACCAGGATTGCTCTCTGTGTACCATGGTGGCAACCTGCAGCTCCTAGCCATAGCTGATGTTTGCCCCCAGAACATGCTGGGAGCCACCCTGCAGACCTCTGTTGCTGCTTGTGCCCTGAGCGCCATGCCCAGGCAAGGAGGATGCTTGGCCCAGGGCACACCATGGTGGCTGTTTTGTCTGGACAGGAGAGTTACTTTGTCATAAACACTTTCGTATGAATATGTTACCTTCAGGAAAGGTGCTTTTAATACTAAATATCTGAAAAAGTTGTAAGAACTTACAATTTTGGACTCTTAACCCATTCTGGTAGTGAAAGCACAAGTGGGTACTGGGAATACTTATTTGTTACTTCCCATTGCTATAGACAGATGTAACAGTTACAGTAACTTTGATCTTTTGTTCTCCCCACTTGGAGAAGTCCTCATTACCAAAACATCACCTCTGACCTTCTTTCATATTTTCAGCATGCATTTTATTAACTCTTTTTTCATCCAGGACATGTGGTGTCTGCCACGTGGTACAAAGGAGGCAAAGTTTACACTTCTGATACAAAGAGCAGCAGTGATGAAGCTGGCTCCTTGCCAACAGTTTATGCAAAAGAAAAAGTTATGGGAGGGGGTGAGTTACATCTGTGTGTAGAGTCAGACTTTCTATGGGCTCACTGCCGGGACAAGCCTATTGTACTTAATGGGATGCAGCTAGGGAAAGTGGAGTGCATCCCACCCCACACATGCACTTTAGGCAGAGATGATAAATTTCAATCAGTTGCCCAAGGAATTTATTTTCACAGCACCTCTTTACTTCCCAGGCTAAGAAACAAGGCATCTGGCCCTTGCCTGCCAGTAACACTGGAGGTTTTGCACTTACTATACATTTGGTGAAACAGTATGCAACAGTGAAAATTTACTAGATGTTGCAGAAAGAAGCAAGGGAAAGTTAAAACACAGCCTAGAAAAATAAAATGAGTACTCTTTGCATGTACTTTTATTGATTTCTGACAACAACATTATTTGCAGGGACAGCAGAAGGGAAAAGAATTTCAGTCTTTGAATGGATGAGTGATATACTACCTCCCCTTTTTAACTAGGCGTATATGTTTGATTTTTTTTCTGCTGGTGTGTGCATGTGCAGAGGGGTGTCTACCTAATTGGCCTCCAGAGGGGATTAAACTAAATAAAATCACAACCCACAGGGGGCCTCTATATATGGAATTTTAATTTGAAAATTTTTGTGGGTTCCAGTGTAATTCAAGCTTTTCAAGCTTTATTAGTGCACAGTCGTTTGTGTAGCTTGCAAAGCTCCCATCTCAGAGAGTTTGATACGCCCGCCCCTGCTCAAACAGAAGTGAGAGCACTCTCTTCAGCTGTGAAACACACTCAGTGACATAACAAAAGCCCTACTGTAAATAAAACACATGTTAATAACAGTGACAGGAGGCGGCAGAAACTGGCAATGCACATCCAAGCAGCGACACAGCTTGGAAATAGTACTAAAAAGAGGTAATGACAGTCAGCAAGCATCTCCCTGATCTGCCTATGACAGAGGCTCTGGGAGCAGATAGGAGTAAATACCAGCAATTTTACACGTTCGCTTGTAATAAAGTCAAAATATGCAGCTTGGTGTAACTAATTGCTGTGGAAGGAGAATGAACCAATAGTGCTCATTGCTGTGAAACTGTTAATGGAGAACTTATGGAGAGAAAGTCCAAGTTCTCTCATCCAAATTGGAATGTGAAAGAAATCTGTTGGAAGGTGATGACAGAAATGAAGTAAAACAGTTGTTTCCTGATCCATGTGCCAGATGTGTCACATACTGTGATAAATAAGATCTGCATCTTACACTCCAGAAATTGGGGAATATTACAAGCGTTTATTATAGTGAGGTACAAAAAAATGTACTTGAAATGCTTTGTTTCTCCTGGCACCAAGCAGTGAGAAGTTATTGCACAACGCCTGGAGCTGCTAATTCTTTTGTTTAGGTTCAATCCAACACAGCCTATTAAAAGCTTAAATTCAATTTTATTGTTAAGGTATTTATTAACTGATTATGAAAAGACATTAAAAGGCTCATAATTAAACTACTAAATTGTACCTTACCTTGATGAATCCCCCGTTTGCCAAGACTGGCTTCCATAGTATAAAATATCAGGGGTTTAATTTAGAGAAGAACACTGCTCACAGACAAACCCCAGCTTTTGCTTCAGCCTTTGAGTCAGTCCCAGGCTGCCTTGCTGCTGTTCATAAGCCCAGAGTACCATGGCAGAAAGCCTAATGCATCGGTGGCATTTCTCACGAAGACTGGTCTGCAGGTTTGTGGCATGTTATCACACATTTGCCGAAATAGCTGAGTATTGTTGTTGGATAACCTAGTCTTATTACTCAAGAAAAAAGTCTCACTGACTTTTGGCCCATATGCTTTTGAAAATGTGTATTGTGAACAGCTTGCTAACCATGCTGAGACCGAAGGCTCATGCTTCCACGAAAAGCAGATTTCCAGAATAAGATGCAGTTCCCAAAGATTTGCTATCTAAATACTCCCTCAGATTCAAAACCTGGGAAGCCAGTGGGAGCTGAGTGACTGGATCTCCCACACCAGGTCTGCATATGACCTTGACGAGTGTGCCAACCGTCAAGCCATTGACTTTATATAGGCAACTTTATCATGCCTTCATCCAGGTGATTAATGGATGGGTGGCTAAGATGGGTGAGTGAGCAGTCAAGGGGGATTGAGTCTTTTGTGTTTTCCCTCTGGAAACCACTCTGCTTATCAGAAGGACCGTGTGTACATCACCTGCATCAAGGTTAATGGGGAGACTGGGTTTTCTACTCAGAGGTCTTACATCTTTAAAATGGCTCTGGCTGTCCATGTCCTTGCAGAGCTCACCTGAAGGGCTGTAACACCTGCCTTTCATGCCAACTTCATCAGAACATTTCTACTGTAAGAACAGGCATAAAGTACATGTTTGATTACTGCAGGTAGAGATGACAGCTTGAAACTGCTGATAAGCATAATTTGCATGAACCTCTGCAGTCCCAGGCTCCTGATTCAGCAGTTCTCTGTATATGTGAGCTGTCTTTATAAGAGAGAACCAATTTCTTGGTTGCTATCATCATTACGAACCAGGAACAGGTAAGTCCCTTTACTGTGGTGCTGTGCCCAGCAGTTCAAGAACTCTTCCCAGCTTTGCTGGGGCATTAAGCCACTGTGTTAACCCTGCATGCTTGCTTAGAACTGGGGTGGGTGTCCCACGTGGCACTGCACCATGCCATGGGGAAATTCTGGCTGGGATTCATCTCACCTGACCTTAAGCACATAATGTAGGCTGAGGTAAACTGCCTCTCTCTATTCTTTGATGATGATGGTTTAAGGCCTCACTGTATGTAGGCAAAGTCAACCCTGGTTTCCATTCATATTTTCCAGGTTTACTCAGAGAGCTTGGCTTGAGACGCATGTTGAAAATGGAGATTTACAAAAATGTTGCTTTGGGGAGGTGCCAGTATCCTGTCTTGGCATGTAAGACCTATAGGTGAGCCCTGCCTGGGAATGCTTCCTAAATCACATTCTCTCTGGCTGCCCAACTTCCCCCCCCAGATCTCTCAGGATAGTTTTTAACCTTTGCTGTGTTATTTGGTCTGTCTCACCCTGAAGATGCAACATGTTCCTTGGTCTTCATCAGTAACGCACCAGTCTTCACTCAGATTTCAGAGGAAAAGACCTCTGTATCAGTTTTAAAATTCTTGGAAACAACTTAGTTCCTAGGCTATGTCTTCACTGCTGGAAGAGTGCATACCTGGTGGTAGATATCTCACTTCAAAACCCCAATTCAGGGCAGCACAGGTAGCTTTTACTTTGAGATAGGTCATTCATTCCTCCTGGCATTTGCCTCCATTAGTCATATGGAAATAAAATCTCTCTTGCTGTCTTGTTCATTGATATTTCTTAGTGAGATACTGAATTTAGCAGCCCCAATGGAAAAAACACTCTTTTTTCTTTTTTTTTTTTTTTTTTTCCTGGGCAGAGAAGCTGCAGCTGTAAGTGTTTATGGGAAATAAAGATATCTGATTAGGGTTTTTTTATACACTAAGCTGCATACCCTCTTGTAACCTTATTATTTGTTTTATTTTTGGAAGAATATGGAAGAATGGAAAGACTGCAGCTTCTCAGCAGAGCAGCTAGAGCAGGCCCACCTTCTAAAGTACAGGGGTGTTTTGCTGTTCAAAGATTTTTTATTGAAGAAAGTGATACTGCTTTCGACAAAGACAGACACAGCCTTATAGTAAGGGCTATTTAGGAGCCTCAGCAAAATGTTATTGTGATCCAGAGCCATATTTATTCTTAAGGGGCACATTAGCAGAAACAATGGACAATGGGCCATACTGTCAGTTTATGAGAGAAAATAAATGAAACAAATGAAGCTTACTATGCTTCTCTGAAGCTGACATGAAGACAGCTGACAAAGGCCAGTATGTTACAGCTTTGCAAATGGTGAAAATATCGACTGTCCTGGCTTGTCACAG
The DNA here is from genome assembly GCA_032466535.1 of Forpus xanthops. NCBI lineage: Eukaryota > Metazoa > Chordata > Aves > Psittaciformes > Psittacidae > Forpus > Forpus xanthops. The sequence continues at coordinate 16,005 of JASSUY010038288.1, read as the reverse complement.
AAAGTTAAAACACCTACGGTGTACTCCAAGTACATGAAAAAAAATTGATGACACTTACTGTAGTGTATAGCCAGTGATGAATGTGGTGAAGAACGCATGATGAGCATCATCTAAGCCAATGAGCATATCCCCCTGAGGCAGGGAAAATTTTTATGTTGTCTCTTCATTCAGTGTGGGATTCATTTCTCCTAAACGGAGACTCTGGAACCTAAGACCTAAAGAAGAATCTAGTTTAGCCACCTCCCTAAGCTCACAGGTAGCTAAATTCATTAGGTACTTCCATGCTTAGGCTGAAGGATCTTGAAGTAATGAATGTTAATGGCCAGAAATACTAGTTTTGGGAGGGGGTTGCCCATGGGTCCCCACACACCCTCCCAGAAATCTGCTGTGACCCAGAGGTGATCGGAAAGGAGCCTTGTCTCCACTTTGGGTCTTGATAAAACCTAATGATGCAGTGGGCGTGATAGGAGCAGGCTGAGGCTTCCTTGTACTTCTTGGGACAGGGAACAAAATCTGCAACTAGAACTCACTCGGGTCAGGCATCCAAAGGACTGAGTGGACCCAGTCCCTCCCAGTGTTACCAGTGATGGTGGGATTCCAGTCAGGTTCACTGAGAGCCTGCGCAATAAGGGTCATGAGCAACAATTTGGGATTATTTACACCTGTGAAGTTCTCAGAGTTTACACTGTGGATTTCTTATGCTGTGGATATCTGTTTAGTGCAGATAAGCATTGCCAAAAAAAGTACATTCCTAACTTTGGATAGATAGTCCAAGTTTGCTATTTCAGTCTGAATTCACTGTGAAAACAAGATGACTTGGGGTTTAGGCAGTGCTTGTATCTCAACTCTAGGTTTATGCAGGAGCCTAGAGCAGCTCCCTCAGGTTGCTGTGTCTTTTGGACTGTTTTAACCTCAGTCACATAAATTGGAGCAGCAAACTTTAGAGTCCAGAAAGCTCATAAGATCTCCCTAGAGATCTCTGCTTCACTCATAGCTGCACATGGTTCAGTGGCCAAGAAGTCGGGGCAATGTCTGAGCTGCGAAAGGTGCTCAGTATGGCACAGGGGTGGGCTTGGGCCCTCTGCCAGCCAAAGGAGAACCTGGGGCAGCTTTCACTCATAATCCCTGCTGTGGATTGTCAGTTCATATTTCACAGTTTGTCCTGGATTTTGTATATAGAAAATAAAAGCTTGTACTGTCTTTGCAAATATAGCTTCAAATGCAGTTCAAGTAACTCTCAGTGAGAGGAGGGCAGAGCATAGCACATGAAAAGCACAGTGTCTCCAATGCAAACCTGGCCCTGCCATCAGCCCAACTGAAGAAATGCACACTGGCAGTTCACATCTGTAGGTGTTACTGACTGACAGACAGTGATGGAGGCAGAAAAATGTCAAAGTGTTAGAAAAGTCAATATTATTAAGACCTTGCTCCCCTTGCTTCCCTGTTAAGAGTAGTTTCTTGAGTATGACCAATTACATTCTTTTTTTATGACCAGTCACAAATGCAGTTTTTATTAGCTGGTTTGCTCAATGATTTGAATGTATAGACTTTATTTCAGTTTCATTTGAGTTGGAGGAAAGCATACAAGGATTTTTGCTGGCTTAAATTAGTGGAACTGCCCCTTTGGCTGAATGACAGGGCCCTCGCCTTGCAGAGCAGCACTCCAGCCCTGTCTCTGACTTTTGCCTGTAAATTAGTTTGTGAAGTGGTGTTTATTGCTACATTGGGAGGTTAAGACAGCCTAATTGTATGTTTGTACAGGAGAAAACATCATGCCAGAGCCTTAAGCAATTATTCTTTCCATGTCTTTTCACTGTTTAATCTTGACACTGTTCAGAGGGGAAAGGAGACAATTTGTCTTCACCCTACAGTCAATTAGCAGTAAAAGTGCAGAATGGATAATGCAATATTCACTGAAGTGGCGTCATTCATTCATCAAGATAAGATCCTGAATTAGCAGGCATCAAGAACCCTTCATTGTGAATGGTCCTGAGCCCATGCCTGATTGCAGCCAAGGATATCTCCGTGATTTATAACCCAGCATGTGGTTCCAACATGTGACAGTGCTCAGCACCTCTCCTCCTACTTTTTGTCCTCAGTGGCCGTCTACTTTTTATGGAGGAGTTATTCTCCAGAGGCCATTACTTACTGAAATATTTTGTCTTTTCAAAACACCTAAGGTGAATCATGGGGAATTGCCTTTCTATCCCAAGGAGGACATGTCAAATATAATCCAGATGAGTAGTGTCTTCTCCAAGTTGGCTAAAAATATGGCACACTGATATGATAATAGTTCTTTGATATGGCAGCCACTATGTTAGAAGAAATCTCTCTTTTGGGCCATATCTCATTTGTAGAAGCAGCAAATCTCTTAAAAACCATCCAGGTCTTGTGCCCCATTGGCTTTCTTGAAAGTGTCTGCAGGCAGCTTCTTTCAATGTTTTTATTGTCCACAAAAATACTGCTTTTAAGAGTACTATATAAAAACCCAGCAGGATCTCTCTTCCTTGGGGCCAGTGCAACAGGGCCCCAACTGTTTTTTATTGGATGCTTAAATATATATAGTAAGAACAAGCTAATGCTCAAATCTCACTTTCAAATGGCAGGACCCAACTTTTTTGGTCTTCTTCCCAAGAGTCATCTAGTCCTATATGTTTTAAGAGTTAAATTGAGCCCTTGACTATTGGTACAGGGAATTGAATTGTATCAGAAATGGCCACAAACCCTAATTTCTGTAATAAGTGATGCAGAAGACCTACCCAGAAACGAACATTAAATCCTTAGTGTGCTTCTTCATCATCCTGACCCATTTTGGTAGAGTAAATGAAGCTTTTCTTCAAAGCTGCCAAATTTGATACACGAAAACTAGGCATTTTCAAAGAGGCTTTATTTAGTGGATGGAATAAGAGGGAGGTGCCAAGAACATTTTATTAATCAGATGTTCATTATTGAGAGGATCCAAGAAAAAAACACTGGCTGCTCTATTCCCTTCCAAGCCAACAGACCATTTTGAAGGCTTCAGCACCTCTCTACATATACAAGAACATTCACAAGATGTTCTCAAACTTTAGCAAAGGATAAGATGGAGGAGGGCTAGTGGTTAGGAAGACAGGAACAGGTCGGCATGTGAGACTGGTCTGAGAAATGTGTTAGACTATTCCAAAGCTTAAATCTTGACCTTCTGGGGGGGTGGGGTGGGAAGTGCTTTATGTAAAAGCCCTCAGATTTTAAAGTCACAGAGAAATTGACTTTTGACAAGTAACACAGACACTTACTTACATTCCATACTTCTCTGCCAAAAGGTATGTCCCAAGCCTGATGGACTAGTAAAATAGGGAGTGTAAATCTGGATAAGGTGCTCATGCCAAGCTTAGGGATGTGAGAGAACAGGAGACAGGCTTTAAAAGCTTTGTTGCCTTAAAACACACCTAGGAAGGCTGTCACAAGTACTACGGTGTATGTGAAAGGTCTGCTTCCAGGTACCCAAGGGACAGAAGGAATGATGTCACAGTGATGTCATGCTTGTTCTGAGCTTTCCTAATGTTAATCACAGCAGCATCTGCCACAGGGAAGCGTTTCTGGGAGTAAGGTGTCAAAAACATGACGCTTCCAACCATAGCCAGAGTGAGGAGTTTCAAGTGGCCATGAAGCACTGATGCCACGTCCCCTGGGGCCTGAAACACTTCTCTTCAAGGTGTTTGACTGTCAAATGTGCTGCAGTGTGTGTTTTTCCTCTTTTCCGTTTACTTTATTGAGGACGGCATTGGTTACAGCTGTTTAAAAAATATCTGAACAGGTTATTATGGGAAAGGACAGAAGACATTCTTGCTGCACAAACGTAAAACTCAGATGGTTTTCTTTGCAAGGGTGAAGATCATTAGTGGTTTTTCTTCCTGTGCTGTTTTTGGGGAGGGGAGGCATCTTTGGTGTGAGAAAGCTAGCAGAATGGGCAGTTGGGGATTTTAGAGTGCTGACTGCAGCCCTGGCACTGATTCCCACTGAAGCTTCACTAAAAATCTTAAATTGGAGTCTCTGAAAGGTCGATAATAATAAGTAATAGGACTGGCCAGAAAACAAGAATTCTGTTTTGTGAAAGATGTTGTGGTTTCAAAATTTGTTTTCATTCCAGTGCAGAAAGAATATGAGATCTTTCTTCCTTTTTTCTTTTTTTTTTTTTTTTTTTGTGGGAGAGGGGAGAAAATAAAGAATAGGCAGATTAATAAAAGCTTTAAAAGTCAAATAGGTTAGGGCAATGGTTCAGATGAGTAACTTGACATGTCATCTCCCCATCTAAGGTGAGATGAGGGATCTTGGCTATCCAAAGTTGGTTTTCCCATACAGTGATTCTATCCCAGAGACTAAAAAAATTTCTTGCCAACATTTTCATTGAACATTTGTGTGTCTTCAAAAATTTTTAACACTCTGACTTAATTTTTTTATTTAGAAAGGGAGATGGGATGTTTCTTGATAATATCTAATAGCCACCTGTATATATATTTTTATTACTCATAGCAAACCCCAGGTGCAGAGACAGTCCTTCATCTCATAGGCCTTGTCCAACTGCTTGCTGAAGCCGGGAGGCGATACAGAATGGCAACACACCTGAATATTTGGCTGTTTACATATTATTTTACAACTCCAGGCAAAAGTGTTCGAAATAGAGGCCTTAGCATCTCTGGATTCAACCCTGCCACCTCTGAAATGTTGATGATAATACTAGGATCTTTTCCCAGCTGGTAAGGATGTTGGAAAGTTTAATTAATATCTGCACAGCTGTTTGAATATGACAGTCTTGAATGCAGTTTTGAATATCTCACCTTGAATACCTTGTATGGATAAGACAGTCAGAGGTGTAATCAAAGATACAGACGTGTTGCAACATATCGGCAATAGCACTCCAGAATAGTTAAGTTGAACCAGCCCAAAGAAAATCTGGTCGACAGGCCAGCTAATGGCTGTTCTCAGTTTTGGCCATGGCAAAACAACATGAGATCATTTGTAAATAATCAAATATTTTTTACTCAAATGTTTTATGTGAAAGCTTTGGAGGGTTCTTGTAAGTTCAAAGTGAGCCAATATGAAGTACAATGGAGATGAAGTACATCTGTAGCTACTGCTTTGCTTGTTATAGCTAATATCCAGTGCTTACATGGTGCTACAGGAGATGAGACTTCAATTGCAGGGAATTCACACAAGAAAAAGACTTCTCTACAAAGCACTGCAGGCATTAGACCTATGGGTACAGCCTGTGAACTTGTAAAGTCTTTCAAAATTCAACTGGGGCTTTTGCAAAGCAATATACAATTTATGTAGGCAAAATAAATTTAGCACCTATTCTTGCATAGCTGCAAGTCTCCTTAGCTACCACCGAAGCCAATTACATTAAAAAACACAATATTGGACTCTTGATATATAATAATTCTGTGCTAACTAGTTTTCAGATCACAATCTTTTAGTCAAGCAGAAAAATATTATTAAAGCTGGGCTGTCAATTCTCTTTGTAGGCTTTCCTCATCTGCTTTCATCAAGTCATGGCGACTCTTTTTTGATGAGAAGCCTGGAGTGTATTGTTAGGAGCTTTGTGTGGCTACACAGAGCCTCAGGGAACTGGGGAATGACTGTTTTCCTCTCTGGATTGGTGACATCTCTAGTAAGTCCAATAACATTCAGCAGCAGCATCAACACTGGGAACAAACTGTGAGATGCCACCTTGTATTTTCATAGAATCATAGAATAGTTAAGGTTGGAAAGGACCTTAAGATCATCTAGTTCCAACCCCACTGCCATTGACAGGGACACCTCACACTAAACCATGTCACTCAAGGCTATGTCCAACCCAGCCTTGAATACCGCCAGTGATGGAGCACTCACAACTTCCCTGGGCAATCCATTCCAGTACCTCACCACCTTCATAGTAAAGAATTTCTTCCTCAGATCCAATCTAAACTTCCCCTGTTTAACTTTGAACCCATTACCCATTGTCCTATCACTACAGTCCCTCATGAAGAGTCCCTCTCCAGCATCCCTATAGGCCCCCTTCAGATATTGGAAGGCTACTATGAGGTTTCCATGCAGCCTTCTCTTCTCCAGGCTCAACAGCCCCAACTTTCTCATCCTATCTTCATAGGGGAGGTGCTCCAGTC
>JASSUY010038286.1:9181-21830 GCA_032466535.1 Forpus xanthops | reverse complement strand
CCCTCCCGCAGCCCTGCGCGGCGGTCGAGGCCGGAGCCGGAGCCGGGGCGGCCGCGTACCCCGGCAGGATGTCGGGGTCTCGCTGCCAGACGCTGTACCCGTTCTCCGGGGAGCGGCACCGGCAGGGCCTGCGCTTCGCGGCGGGGGAGCTGATCACGGTGCTGCAGGTGCCGGACGGCGGCTGGTGGGAAGGGCAGAAGGAGGACGGGCTGCGCGGCTGGTTCCCTGCAAGCTACGTGCAGCTCCTGGAGGTAGGAACGGGGCCGGGGACGCGCCCAGCGGGCGGTGGGAACGGCGATGGCGGGACCGACGGGGGGGGGGCCGTCTTCTCGGGGCCGTTCCGGGGCGCTGCAGGGGCAGCCCCCGTTCCGGAGCGCACCGTGCTCCGCTGGCCAGGCACGGCCCAGGGCTGGCAGCCCGGTGCCACCGGCGCCGGTGAGTGCCAGCAGCGCTGTGGGAAAGGCGCGGGTGCAGACCGGCCGTGCTGTCGGGGACGCACCTCGGCATCGCTCTGCCTGCCCCGGCCACCCCCGCGCTGGAGTGTGCCGGGTGTTGGTACGGGCATGCGGCAGCCGGGGAAGGAGCAGCCAGCCCGGCCCCGCTCCGGCAGCAGGAGCCTTTGGTACCCTCAGTCTCAGTGTCAGGGTTCAGGCTGCACAGCGAGCTGCGGGCTCCTCTGGACAACAGCAGCAGGAATCAGTGGCTGCTGGGCCAGTCCTACCTGTGGGCCAGATGCTGGGCAAGTTCCTTCTTTTTCTCTCTCTCCCCTCTCTTCCCTCTTGCTCTCACTTCTTTTCACTGAACATCTTTAGGCTTCATACTGTGGAAGAAGTAACTCATGTAGCTCCCCAGCTGGCAGGAGGTGCCTTGCTGCACCATGTGTGGCATCACCCCAGAGGGCCCCAGCAGAGGCACAATCAGATACCCAAACTCAAAAGCAAAATCACTGCTCAGACTCTGCCTTTTGCCTGGCCTTCTGTCAGGATGCTGAAGACCAGTGTTTGCTTCAGGTCCTTTCAGGGCCATGATAGCTATGGCAACAGCTGTATTCCTCCCTCAGGACTGCTTGTGTCTGAACTTGCTTACTATCTCTCCTATGCAGACAAGACACAATGCAAGTATAAAATAGATGTCCACGAGGAGTGCCTTCACAACCTCTGCATTTCTGAAAGTGAGATATGAAACATCTCATGCACCAAAGCAGGTACCTGCTGTGAGCCCATCAGTCCTTCCCTCGCTGACATTCGGAACTCTAACCTGAGATGTGCGTATGGGAACCGTCTCCCAGTGTCCCTGTAGTGACTGGGCTGAAGTGTTTAGCAGCGCAATTTCATGCGTCAACCTGTTTGTCCTCCAGGATTCTAAGGGGAATCAGACAACCTGCTGTGCTTACATGCAAGGCAGGCGCTACCCACTCCAGATTTTCCATGCACAGCCTCTGGGGAATGCAGAGTGGCAGGAAACATAGCCCTGAGCAGAACCAGGCCCACCACATAGAGCCGTGTTCTGTGAACAAAGGGTTCTGTGCAAAAGGACATGTGGCTATAGAGCTGGCATTGCCTTTTGGTTTCTCTAGTCCAAATGAATTTAAAAAGCTTGGTGTTTCCACTGAGTTTGTGTTTCTCATACTTACCTGGAAAGACAGGAAAGCAGAAGCAGAATTTCCCCACCCTGTGCTACAAGTGTGAGGCCAGGGACTTTTCAGTACCACTGAAGCTCATGGGATTTTTTGGATAGTTTAAGAATGTCGGAGTGCTTTTGTTTGTCAGGTTTGCCACCTACAAGATCATTTCCTGAGATATGTGGATGTTTGTGGTTTCACACATTGCTAAGTATTTGCACACCTAGCCAGGAATTTAGGAACTGCTTGAGGCAAAATGTATCATGAGATGGGACAAACTCTGCTTGGCAAAGGCGGTGGGAGATTTCTGCGTGCATTGTGACTTTGCTCTCGCATCATCTCCGTCTTGGACACTCTTTTCCTGTAGGAGTTCCACTGTGCTCAGATTGGTGCCTGCAGCCCCTCGCATGTGCCCTTCTGACCCTTGGCTCATGCACCACTGAAAACGTCTTGGCAGACCCGTTGTCCAAACAGACCAGACTCCTTTCTCTTGAGCAAACCTTTGGAAAGAAGGCACAAAGGGCAGCAAGTGCCTAGTGGTGATTTCATTCTCTCCAGAGGTCATGCCTAATAAAGTCTATGAGCCAGAGCTAACAAGTATGTCAAATAAGGGCTAATTAACAAATTTAACCAAAGCTATGGGACTACAGATACATGGCATATGTGGCAATGCAATAGATGTGTGAAAAGAAGCAAGATATGTATGTGTCTCTCTTGGCTCTGTGCAGGTGGCCTTTCCCTTGTGTGCAGGTATGCAGCTAGCTTGCTCAGGGACCTGATCTAACTGAAAGACACCTGGCTAGAAATACTGTCTTCTCTGTTCTCTGATCAAAGTCCCTGTCCAAGCACGCAGACATCAGGGAGGTGATGACAACGGAGATGGAGCCATGAACACGATTCTTCTTTCAGTACCAACTAGCTCTTACATAGGCTTTGGGTGGCCCTGGCCCTGGAGGTTTTGGCAAGGTTTAATGTTATGTTCCAAGCTGAAGTTAACTACACACTGCTGTTGAAAGAGGAAGATGTTATTCCTGCCCTTTGTCCTGCTCTCCCTTTCCCATGCCCAGTCAGCTCTAGCAGGTGCCTGTGCTCTTCTCTCTGGAGCCCTGTACCTCTTTGTTCCGACAGACAATGCAGTTGGCTGCATTTTCTGTCACAACAGTGGCTGAATATGGCTCATGACATTGTCCAAGACATGCCAGCCCTGGCAGGGTTTGCCCTGCATTGCACATACCCTTGCTTCTCACAACAAAGTCAGTCAAGTGGTTGCATGCTACCAAAAGATGACCACCTTCTGAATCCTTTGTAACTTAAGCCTGCCACGGGGTATAGATAGGAAGGCTGGAGTCTCTCATTCATATGACCTCACATTCACCAACTCTGAAATCTCCTGTAGTGCTACTGTGATGTCTGCAATGAGCTTTGGTCCTGAGCTGAAAGGAAAGGGAGGAAGGTATGAAGGGCCGCAGCTGAGAGGGGAGCTCTCCCACCCTTGAGGAATTAGCTTAGCAGCCAGTCTGCACCATGCTGATTCCTGCTGGGAGAAGAAGGAGAAATGACTGTTCCTGATGCTGTCTTTGTCTTGGGAGGAACTGTGCTCCACCAACGGCACCTGCGTCTGCCTCTTCACAGGCCGGGGGACTGTGGAGCTGCCAGCACCTATCATATGCATGCTGCCACATGGCTCTAGCTGGTTCATCCAGGAGCTATAGATAGGGCAGGCTCTTCCTCCTCATCTGTACTCACTCTGAGTGGTAGCCATGGCTGGTGATTAACCAGAGCAGGTTTTAATGGCAAATGTGGAGTTGGACAGCTTGTGGAAATGAACTCCAGTGCTATAGATGGGCACTACTGAGGGATTGCTGCTTTTGCCTCTTGAGTTCTCATGCTAGCAAAAAGTGGTTTCATTTAATTCATCACAGAAGATCAAGGAAAGGATCAAAACTGTAGTAAATGTGGGACAAGAGAGACATAGGGAGGTAAAGAGGTAAAGATGTTTGGCATCCTTTGATTCCTGCTCCTGTGGTTGCTGCAAGCCCACAGTGGTGGGTTAGAGGAGAACAGGTTGGAGTTTCCTGCTAACGACAGTGATAGAAACAATGAGCACTGGAGAAGGACTGGAAGAGTGTGTGGTAGGGGTAAAGAGAAACAAACATGTTTCTGAGCTCTGGAGAATATACAGTTGTCATAGAGCAAAAGGGATAGCATAAACCAAAAGACAGGCTACCAGAAGCAGAAAGCAAAGTGAGCAAAGGAGGCTATTACTCTGTGATGGGGTTCCAGATGGGCTGCCCAGGGTCAGGCTGGTTGGCAGCAGTAGGGAAAGCTGTCGTTGCCTTATTCACAGAAAAGTGTTGGAAGGGACCTCTGGAGATCAGCTAGTTCAGCTTCCCTGGCCATGTGTGGTCAGGTTTTGAATATGTGCAATGGTGGATACTCAGCGACCTTTCTGGGCAATCTGTTCCAGTGTTTGACTACGCTCACAGTCTTCTGTTGTGTTTAAAGGGATTTCCTGTGTTTTCATTTGTGCCCATCGCATCTCATCCTTTTGCTGGATGTCACTGAGAACTGTCTCTGCTTCTTTTACTGTGTGTTGTCTCCCCCCATTTTTCATACACATTAATAACACTCCTCTCAAGCCTTCTTTCTTGATGCTAAACAGTCCCAGTTCTTTCAGCCCTTCCTTGTATGACAGATGCTTCAATCTCTTAATCATCATTGTGGCCCATTCCTGGACTGTCTCCAGTATGTCCTTGTATTCCTTGTGCTGGGAAGCCAAGTACTGTTTCTTATACTCCTGTGCTCTTGGAGATAGTAGGTTAATGGAGAAACAGTCCCATCCCAGTATTTCCTGAACATGAGAATCCATTGACACCAAATTTGTATGGTTTCGTCTTGACCGAGCTTGGTCTATGAGCAAGCAACACCCTTCTGCAAACTCAGGGGCTTGGGAAAAGAGGGATGTTGTTGCTTGTGATCCATATCCCATTGAGAAAATCACAATCAATTTCAGCCTTCACTCCTCCTTTGATAATTTATGGCTATGTCAGCCATGAGACCTGAAAGTCAGGGACTAGCAGCTGTGTCTTCTGACCATTTTCTCCTTCATGCTTTTGTATTTTGCTTGACCTTGTGACCATTTGAGTGGAGCCATATGGGGACCTTTTGTACCAGACGGTTGCAGTCCCAGGTTAAGCAATTGCCCTTCCCAGCCTAGTGCAAAGAGGAATCCGTGCAGACACAGGTGATGAGGTGTCCTTCAAGCCAGCATTGCAATGGTGAACACAGGTGTAGAGCAAATGGAATGTCGTGGGTGCTACAAGGGATTTCTTAACGCTTGAAGGCTGAGTGCCTCCTCCCCCCACCTGCATCAAATGTGCTTGGGATGACAATACCAAGATGTAGAAAGATCTACACAGCTCCAGACCTGAGAGCAGCCCAGGACAAGTCTCAGGGGTGTCCCAGTTTGTCGCACACTCTATTCGTGCAGGGCAGCATAGGTGTCAGAAAGGCAAGGTGGTGTTAGACCTCTGGGGTAGGTACTCCAAGTGGTGCTTTGCACAGGACCCTCTGGGGAAACACTGGCTGTTGCATCTGCCTTTCTTAGACAAGTGGTTTTCAGAGGGGTGGGGAGATGTGTCGCTCAGTCACGTTTGCAAGCAGTTTGTTTGAAAATCTATTTTGGGCATAGCGTTTTGTATTTGTGGTTAGCTCAAAATCACTTATATAAGCAGCAGCAGTAGCAACACATGCAGATTTGCTGAAAATTGTCAGCACTTTTTATAGCTTCAGTCATCCCACAGATGTAAGTCTCTGTATGAAGCACAGTGTGTGCTTCCAGCATGGATGGAGGTGGCTCTGGAATCTGACTGAGCAAGCTGGACTGAGTAGAACTGAAAGCTGCCACTGAGCTTGTCTGTGCTTTCCACAGCTTGATTTACCAGAACCAGGATGCACTTTGGAAGTAAATAGTTGCCTTGCAATTCTTGCAGGCATCAGGCAGTGTTACGCATCACTACCACTGCTGTGTAATATTTGGGGGGGAGGAGGTAACTTACCTGAAACCAACCTATAACATCTACCATACGGACATTGGATTGTACCAATGGCTGGGACTGGACATTGTGGCACATTTGGCTGCAGGAGGCAGGGCATGAACTGCTTCATTCATCAGGGACTGTAGTGATAGGAAAAGGGATAATGGTTTCAAACTTAAACGGGAGATTTAGGTTGAACCTAAAGCAGAAGCTCTTCCCTGTGAGGGTGCTGAGGCGCTGGCACAGGGTGCCCAGAGAAGCTGTGGCTGCCCCATCCCTGGCAGTATTCAACGCCAGGTTGGACACAGGAGTTTGGAGCAAGCTGCTCTAGTGGAAGGTATCGCTGCCCTTGGCAGGGGATTGGAACTGGGTGATCTGAAGGTCCTTTCCAACCCAAACCATTCCATGATTCTATGATTCTTTGTGCCTAGGTAGTCATAGAGAAAAAGTATGAAAGGAATTTATAGAAATCATGCTGTCAGTAATTTGGTTTTTAATAGCAGAGATTGTGTAGAGGATTTCTGTGCTAAATTGTATCTTGTAAGCTTTTAGGATCCAAGGAGACAGAGTGCTGAAGGAGAAACTAGAACATGCCAGCTGACGAGCAAGGAGAATTCCATTTAATGACAAAATTCAACTCCCAACATTTATGTGAAACAAGATTGTGATGAAATCCTAGTTCTAGAGAGAAAAAAAAAAAGTTTCTATTTATGTTTCTTCATTAGTGATGGAATGTATCTTGACCAAGAAAAGCTCCAAAACGTTTGGTCAGAAACAAGCAGTACTGGAGCCAGTGATGGCTGTGCTGTGTGCTGCCACAGCGACGGCTGGATGAGCAGCTCCTGGAGCTGCTCTCTGCTGTCTTTTGAGCCATATAATGTGGACCATACACTTGGAAGAGAGATGTTGGTACCCACTACAACAAAAGCTTTTCTTGATGACCGTACCAAGAAGAAGGCTTTGTATGGAAAGTATCTGGCTCTGAGTACCTGCAGCCTGGGCTCTTTATACGCTAGTACCTCTTGCATGCAGCAACAGTGCTTTGCTTTCTGAGTAGGTTCTTCTACATCCTTGAAAATTTGCTATCTCACCCTCTTTTGTTGAGATAATCTAGTTCTGAAACCAAGACCAGAAGATTCTGGTAGATTCAGTAGGGTTTGGTTTTCACTACATATTTTACTTCCTCCAGTGTGACAATAAATGTCTGGATAGAATTAAATGGTCATTTAAATAAGCAGATTAAACCTTGGTTTTATTCGCCATGATTCCTTATCTTGCACAGTTGCTTATGTCCCATAGAGCATGTTATTATCAGTAATAAACTCTGGTTCTGTGTTACAAGAATATTATATGTCTAAGTATATACTCAGGACTTGTTTTCACTATTTTACTGACAACTGACATGAAGTGCAATCCCAAAGATTGCATTCTTCTTTTGGGGAAGTCCCACAATAACAGGAGCGAGTATGTGGTGCTGCAGCATTGCTGTTCGTATCTCTTTGGAAATATTTGGGACTGTTGAAGTTGTTTTCACTGGCCATGCTACAACTCAGGGCAGCAAGTGTGCTATTTCTTCCATTGCATGTGTTCATGCTGTTGGCACCATGGGAAGAGCATGGGAGCCAGCCTGCTGAGCTAACTTGTCTCTTGGAATATCTGACATAAGGCACCGATATTTCTGTCTTTGATTTCTGACACTTCCCAGGAGCACTTATTCTTTGCATTTTTTTCCTCCAGAATCCAGCACTTATGGGATGTGCCTCACTTACTGTGCACACATGGGAGATTTGCTGGAAGCATCCCAAAAGCTTGGGCTGTATGGCAATGGCTCCTGCCTGCTGTGCATATTTCCAGTTATCGTGCATGGTTCCACATTTGCAGGCAGGGAAGGAGGACCTGGGGATATCTGAAGAAAGCATAATGGACTTGATGGTCCCCACTCTATGCTCTGCACACTGTCATCAGTTTAGGTCAGTGTAAAGTGTCACTGGCTATATTTAATTACATGTCATACCCCCTTTTATTGGTATGATCCACTCAAAAGTGCACAACAGCGTCAAATCAAGAGCAACAGTTTGTTCAGCCACTGTTTTGGAAGACTAGAATGCTTCAACAAGTGTTTGTCTTGAAAAATATAAGTATACTTTAGTGTAGCTGGAATTCTTTATGTCATGCCACTGTGTAAAACATTACTTATTAAAAGGCCCTCATGCTAAGGGTTGGTATGTGCTAGGAAAACTGGGCTATCAGCTCTCCAGATTTGCACCTTGCAGCCTGGGGTCAGGTATGGGAGAGGGCTGGGCCAGCAAGAGCCCCTCACATACCTGCCATACCAGCAGAAGTGCACTTGTTTTGGTTGAAGGTGAGAGCAGAAGATGCTCCACAGGCTACAGACTTGCTGAAATACTCTGCCAGCTGTGGTACTTTGAATCATAGAGTACCAAGTTGGAGGGGACCTCGAAGATCACATGCTCAAAACTTTCATGGCAAAAGCACATTTTAGATTAGAAGTTCCAACACCCTGTCCAGCTGAATCTTAAAAGTGTCGAACATTGCGGAATCCACCACTTCCCTGAGGAGATTATTCCCAAGGCTGATTGCTCTCAGTGTAGAAATGTTCTTCATGTGTCCAACTAGAATTTCACCAGGATTAACTTGTATCCATTAACCCTCGTCTTTTCCATGTAAGTTCTTGTAAAATGGGGGTCTCCATCCTCTTTGTAGACACCCTTTAAATACTGGAACGGAGTGATAAGGTCTCACCTGAGCTTTCTTTTCTCAGGACTGAACAAACCCAGTTCCCTCAGCCTTTCCTCACAAGGGTTCCTAGTCCTTGGACTGTCTTTGTATTTGTTCTCTGGACCCTCTCCATCTTTTTTGTATAGCAGGGACCAAAACTGAACACAGTATTCCAGGTGTGGCCTGAAAAGAGCTGAGTAAAGTGGACAGTGATGTCTTTATCTCTGCTGGTGATGCCTTTGTTGATGTTCCCCAGTATCCTGTTGGCTTTCTTTGCTGCAGCAGCACATTCTTCGCTCCTGTTGAGCTTGTCCACCAGGACCCCCAGTTCCCTTTACATGGGACTGCTCCCCAGCTTGTGTTGCACTCTTGTATTGGGTTTACCCAGGTGCAACACCTTACACTTGTCCCTGTTGAACTTTATATGGTTCTTCTTAGCCTACTCTTACAGCCTTCCCTGTCTTCCTGCAGGGTGGCTCTCCCTTTCAAATATCTACTTCCACACTCAGACTGGTATCATTGGCAGACTTGGTCCCATCTTCCAGATCATTTATGAAGACACTGAACAGTGTTGGGCCCAGTATCAATCCCTGGGGAACTCCACTAGTGACAGGTCACCATCTGGAAAAGTAACTTGGGGTAGAACCACCCAATCAGCTCCCCACCTTTCACAAAGACCGCTTGCCTGGACTGCAAAGCATTAGCCTAGTAGAGATGTGGTTCGCTTTTTGGCTGGCAAATTCCAGAAGGGCAATGCCATGAATGCACTTCTTCCATGTTAGTAAGAGTAGACTGTCCAGTCTGTTCTTGAGCTATGGACACCCCCACTGTGATGCTGACATCAAAAGCACTGTAGTCTTCCAGTGTTGGTCTGAGCAGCAAGTTTATTTACTGCACAGATCTACAGGGCTTTCCCAGCTCTGTGGCAGGTTGTGATAGCCCTCTGCACCTCTGCTACTGCAGTTCCCAGGGTATATGCTAGGAAGAAAAGAATTTCAACATTAACTTCATGTTCTCATGTTGATCAGTTCTGCACCTCTCTCTTCTGCCCTGCCAGTTGGAATTCCATGGAGTGGAAGAAAGCTTAGTAAAAGATAAATAAAAAGTCTTGTGAAGACCTGGAGAAGGCTGTCTGGAGAGCTCAGAGCAGCTTCCAGTGTCTGAAGGCAGCTACAGGGATGCCAGGGAGGGACTCTTCATCAGGGACTGTAGTGGTAGGACAAGGGGTGATGGATTCAAACTAAAACAAGAGAAGTTCAGGTTAGCTATAAGGAAGAAGTTCTTTACTCTGAGGGTGGTGAGGCGCTGGCACAGGGTGCCCAGAGAAGTGGTAAATGCCCCATCCAGTGTTCATGGCCAGGTTGGACAGAGCTTTGGGTGAGGTGGTCTAGTGTGAGGCATTCCTGCCCATGGCAGGGGGATTGGAACTGGGTTATCTTAAGGTCCTATCCAACCCCAACCAGTCTATGATTCTATGAAAAATACCTGTAGGATTCCAGTTATTACCTCTGTATGTAATATATTGCATTCGTCGTTAGTGCAAGTTGTTTGCTGCGATATTATCTGTTCAATGAGGACTTCCTGAAGCTCTTCAGGCTTAAGATTCATAAATTACTTGTATAAACACTCATGTATGACTTGCATATATCTACAGCACACTTCTCATGCTCATTTTCTTGCATTGCTTGAGGGGTGAGCAGCGACAACAAGCCTTTGTGGTTGACTTTTGCCTTGAGCAAGACTAACTCTTTGTTTCTACTCTTTGCTCTCTGGCTTAGCAATGTTTCATTTTACACAGTAGTTTTCACACTCCTTGTCTGCTTCTTTTTAAAGTCTTCACAGAAAGGAGTTGATGTTTTCATAAGCATGCTTGTGAGAGTTGGTCTAACAGAGGATCCCAGCGCTCCCAAGAGTATCTAACACATAGGTTTATGCCACCATGGCTGTAACACTGCTGTAAGTGTATCCTGTCATTCTGCGTTTTTTTTTTCCTCTGGTAATCTATGAGAAGTTTCAGAATGTTCTTTAAAATTGGCAGGGTGGATCTGCTTTGTTTTCCTGATCCTTTCTAATTCACTTCTTTAGTGCTTTATTCATGTTTCCAAGACAAACCCCAGTAGTTGCTGTGTGCCCACATGCTCCTCCTCAAGCCATGTGCCACAAAGCCACAAAGCCAAACCTACAATGACAAGCTGGTGCATGACGAGTAGTTTCAGTTGCTGCAAAAGTAAGGCTTGGCCGTACAAGAGGCAGCATCAAGAGCTGGCAAGGGTTTGGTTGCAGGGGAGAAGCAATAATTCGTGTGGAGGAGTTTAGAGGAGAAAAGTGGAGATTTGGAGTGACGGAGTTTGCCAGGGGTGTCAGAGAATGAGGAATTAATATCGTTTGAATTTGATACGATTCGGCAAAGTGCCATGCAGAAATTGCGCAGAAGGGGAATTATATTGCCAAGGGGTGGGCAAAGGCTTAACTCAGAAAGGAATAACCAGAAACACTCTGTAGATGTAGTGTGTTTTGCAGTCCCACAGAATTGTGTGTAGTGTCTGCAGAATTCAGCTTGAAAATCCTGCTGGGGGCTTTGTGTGCAGCACACAGCTGAGCTGTTCCAGCCCTGCCCATGGAATGAGCTGCCTGAGCAGCAGATTTGCTTCTCCTGTGCCAGCTGCTGTATAATAGGACTAATTCATTACCCAAGGCCAAGTAATCACTTTCAATAGCAAGATTTAGAGGAGAGCCTGACTTGTCTCATGGCACTGTGGACTGCTGATTATCACAGTGATGACTGGCACCAAATGGAGGCTGTAACTGAGCCTCAGTCTGTTAGGAAATGAAGAATGGAACTTCAGGTATTTCCAAAAAGAAATAATGTTTAAATTAGCTGTGGGTCCTTTTGGAAAATAATTTTTAGATGATACTGAGGCAGTAAGCCCCTGTATGCAGTTCCTATCTCCGCTGCATTGCCTTGGGATTTGCTGGAGTGGCCATTCCTGCTTCCTCCTCTGCTCTTGGCCAACACAATTCACCACATCTGAATATGGATCTTTGGTGAGGAAAAAAGTTTTTTTTCCAGTTCTGGCCAGAGATACGATCGTGAGCTCTCATTCAGTTCAGGGATGGAACCATGGCAAATTCTTCTGATGTGCATCTTGCTGGCTGTGCTGATGTGCTGAGGAGGAGAGGGAGCAAATCACTATTCCCAGGATATTCACTGTGGTGGTTGCTCCACACTATCCAGTGTGCACCAAGCAGGATGCTGCCTGCCTCGTCAATGTGGGAGGCAGGATAGAGCAGTGTACTTTCCACCATATCTCTCATTAATGATCCCTGCTATGTCAGTTTTGAGGTGGAACCTGTCACATCCCAGAGGTGGGACTCTGCTGGAGCAGGACAGGAGGTCTTCTGGCCACATTGGAGCTGCATGGACAGGGAACCCATGGATAAAGACCACCAACCCCAAGAAGTGTGTGAAAGAGGAAGGAAGCATTTGCATGGATGTCACATGGGAAGATGCCCACATCCTGGCACTACTGGGCCAACAGGGTGCTGATTTGCCTGCAGATGGGTTGCATGAAGAGCCAGGCTGGCCTGGGCAGTAGCTGTGTGCTGCTGCCTCAGCCTCAGCTGGAAGGGTTCTTCTGCTTCACCAGTTTTCTCTCAGTTGACCTCAGTGGACTTTGCTTTAAGTTCGGGGTCTTGCAGGCAATGGGTCTTATCCTATCTTCTGAGCTGGTGGTATATAAGCTTGTTCTTATGGTTTTCAGTGTTTTGGTAGGTTGCAAGAGGTGCTGGTGCTGGTGAGCAGGGCTGGTCAGAGTGTGACACACTGTCTTGTGCAGAGCAGCTGCTCTTGGTCTCTGCACTTACAGCTGAAAGACAGTGATTTTTGTCACACAGAATGAAGCTGGCTGCACTGAATGGAATGGCTTTTAGCTATATAAAATGTGGATCTCTGGAAATGGCTCTTTTGTTACTCTAGGATCAGAAATATGCAAGTGGAATGCCTGTTAGCACTGATTACTGCTCTGTGAGTGTGTGTCCCTAATGTATGCAATGCTGTTAGAGCCACACTGCTGAGCCCTCTGCTTCCTTCCCCCTCCTGCTGCCTTGTGAGAGCAGGGCTGCTCCCCAGCTCAGTCTGGGCACATGAAGCTCTTTATGGGAGCTTTCCACCTGAGGGAGTTCTTCCCTGTGAGGGTGCTGAGGCGCTGGCACAGGGTGCCCAGAGAAGCTGTGGCTGCCCCATCCCTGGCAG
>JASSUY010038285.1:24023-36541 GCA_032466535.1 Forpus xanthops | reverse complement strand
ACTGTAAGGATGGTGAGGCACTGGAATGGGTTGCCCAGGGAAGTTGTGAATGCTCCATCGCTGGTGGTGTTCAAGGCAGGGTTAGACATAGCCTTGAGTGATATGGTTTAGTGGGAGGTGTCCCTGCCCATGTCAGGGAGGTTGGAACTAGATGATCTTAAAGTACTTTCCAACCCGAACTATTCTATGATTCTATTAGGAGAATGCTTTTCCTGCTTTTTTTGTCTCAAGAAATGTTTATAAATGCGTGTTTTGGCTTTAACTTATTTTTTCAGGACTGACCTTAGGTGCATGGTTTAGTGGGAGGTGTCCCTGCCCATGGCAGGGGAATTGGAGCTGAATGATCTTACAGTCCTTTCCAACCCTAACTAGTCTATGATTCTATGACTGAAGCTATCATTTTCTATCTCCAGCAGTCATTCTGACAGTTCTTACTGTTTCAGCAAAGAGTGAACTTTGCAAGCAAAACATTTGTTCAGACTTGCAATATCATGGCGATTAAGATAATTGGCATTATTATATCTAAATTCATGGGCCTCTTGGAATCTGGAATCTTTCTGTTCTGCCTCCCCTCTTCCAAACTGTGGACATGTGGATGGAACTTAAAAATAGAAATGCTATCTACTCTTTTTTTATTATTGTTTTTTGATTTACACAGGGTGAGGCTTTTCAGGACTGGTGGTTAGTGAAACCTTAGTGAAGCCTTCTCTTCTGGCTGAAGGAAGCATCAGTCATTATGTTCCTTCATGCTGAAAGCATCAGGAAGATGGAAGCATGTGTCTGGCCTACAGCCCATTTTGTTCTAGGTCTGATTGTACAGGCAATTATATTTTTCATCCTGATGTTTCCAGTGGGAATTGCAGCCCAGTAATAAGGAACCCAAGGGCCAATTTAAGTGGGTATTTGACTGTAGTCTTTGCTGGTGTAGCATCAGCTCTTGGGTCTGTTTCATGTTTGAAATGCATATGGTTCTAGGTTCCTGTCATCTCATGCAAATGGATTACTCTTGGTGCAGTAATATAACTGCATACTAGTTTTCCCCTCTGTCTTGAAAAGATGTTATTGTTTGAGTAGTCTTTGTTCCCTAGGATAGTTCAAGAAGGAGATCCTCAAGTACTTTGCCGAAGTTTCACATTTGTATTCTGGGTACATTGGTGGGTCCCACTTAGAACACAACAGTATTAATTTATTCATTTGGGTTAGTGATCTTTTATGCTAGGAGAGAGTCTGAGGGACCTTAATATCATTTGTACTTGTTAAGAGCCACTTCCATATCCGTTGCTTGAAGCCTCTTGCAAACAAGGCTGTTCATATTGGTGTTATGTTCAGGTCTGAATATTTACTGTGGCACTGTCTGTTTAACCAGTAGTGCCTTGTCCTTTTAACATTAGGATCAGGTTGTGAAAGGCACATGATTTTAAAAGTTTTTTTGTTATTTCTTGTTTGGTTGATTTGAGCTAGTGAGCCACCTCGCCTCAAGCAGCACCCTGAATGCCTTTTTTAAAGGACTGTAACTTGCAGCTTACTTTCCTACAACAATCCAGAGAGTTACTTTTATTGCTGAGGTATGGTATGGATTCTGTCTTTGGTCAGCTGTCCTGACTGTGTCCTCTCCTTACCTCTTGCCACTGCCAGCCTACTCTGAAGCGGCAGTGAGAAATGGAGAAGGCCTGAACAGTGTGCAAGTACTGCTCAGTGATACCTAAACCACTGGTGTATTAGCAGTGTTGTTTTGCTTACAAGTCTAGAAATACACACCACAGGGCCTGCTATGAAGAAAATAAACTCCATCCCAGTCAGCCTCAGTACACCTAGCTAGAATGTGACTTTAGAGAGCGAACAGGTTGAAGTTCTGGGTTTCCTTTTTCAAGATGAAGAGCCACAGATGTTACAAAAGCAGAACTTCAGACAAGACTTGACAAACTTGATTAATTATAGTTGATGCAGTACAGATATTAAGGTCTGTAGTCTTTAATGTGCTCTTATTTGCTTTTCTAAGCTTCTTAATACTACATATTTCTTTACTAGGGTGAAAATGCTGGTGAACTGAGCACAACAATAATTCGAGCGAGCCCAACTCTTTCACAGGAACAGACAAATGAAAATCTAGAAGACCATGTGTGTCAAAGAAATAGAAAAGAAGCACTGCTTAACACTGACCAGAAATCAGAAGAAAATGAAATTGCAGGACTTCAGAGAAAACTTGATGACGTACTGGGTCAGGAAATGTCCAAAGAAGGTTTTCCCAAGAATGGAAAGCAGCTTGTATCTATTCCTTCAAATGTAGCAGCAAATCATAAAGAGCTAGACCATGTTAAATCGGCTTTACCAAGTAAATTCTGCATCTTTCAGCCACTTTCTGTTAATCTTGATGCACGAGAAGTGTGGCCCGATCAAACAAGCAGAGCACAGAGACAAGGATTACCGTCCTTGAATACATTACCCATATATCCTGGATTAAGCACTTATATGCCACTCAGTCAAAACTCATCTGGTGAATGTGTTCCAATTTCAAGCTTTAAATCCCATGTCACTACTTCTGAGAGTCAATCTTCTGTTCCCACATTGCTTACAGGACATTCTCTTGCAGCAACTCCATTTGCACAACATCACCTGGGAAATATACCATCTGCTGGAAATACAGTTTTTTCTCAGTTTCATGGCTGCAGCTCTGGAGGTTTTGGCCTTCCAGCAGGGCTTCCTTGTCCTAGTATCCCAGCAGGACATGTTGAGAATCCAGTTATGGTAGGAATTCCTTTAGGTCCAAATATTGGTCCTGGCTCTCTTGGTGCAGCTTCACTTTGTAATCCATACCCTGCTTCCTGGAACAAGAATATCTTAAATCTAAACTCATGTACTGGTCAGCCTCTTGGAACTGGTAGAAATGAATGGGAGTTGACAAAGTCACCAGGTAAGTGTGGTTTTTAGGGTGTGTTTAAAATACAGCTGTAGGGAAGAATGGAGAGAGTGATTATGCTAATATTATAGTAAATAAAATCAAAATGACTACCAAGTGTAACCACAATTACCCTTTAGGCAAACATTGTTATTTTAAGCAAGGTATTACTAATTTTCCTTATTTAATGATGTTTAATTCAGGGTCTATTCTTGTAGTCCCTCTAATGGCCTTAAAAGCAAATTTTCATAATCTGAAAGAATTTCAGCATTGAGTAGTTTTGTGTTCATTTAAAGGAACTCTTATAGGAGAAAAAGAGATCCTAGCTGCAGCTCATGCTAGGCAAGACAAGTCATGCTCTGGCAATTCAGTTGTATTTTATCTGGAAAGCACATGGCATTTCAATCTCCAGCATAACTTGGTGTTAGTGGTCAGTTAAGCCAAAACATAGGAGGAGAGTGGAGGGCTTAAGGTGTTCTTTGGTTCTGAAGGAGAAGGAGAAAGATGAGCTGCCAGTTGCCTTCTGTACTTTCTGGTATTTCTCTGTATTAGCTGTTAACCGAAGCAATGCAAAATAGTGTTCTGTTTTAAAGACTTCATTGAATCTCTTTTTTTTTTTTTTCTTTTTCTGTCTAATTCTTGCAGACAAAATGTCCAATTTATCTGAAAGAATTATTTTGACTATTTCAGAAATATTAAAAATAGAAATTTAATAAGATATTTCTCTTTGGTCGTAACTGTTGAAGACCACACTTCAGCAAAAATCTACTGTAAAAATACTTGGTATTTTCTATAGCAAAAAATACCTCAACACTTTTTTAGGTAACAGTTTTAGTCTGGTAAAAAAAGATTTTCCTCTTTGGTCACTGTAAATGCTCCGAAGTTGTTATATTTATATTCACGTTTTGCTGAGTTGGGCTAGTACTGATTAAATTGTGAACACTGAGAATTTTCTATAAGATATGTATGTATACACTTTGTGGGTTAGTTTCTGCATAAGATGCGATATTTCTGTGGTTTTGTTCACAACAGTAGAACTCCCAAGTAAGGTGCAATTTAGAAACGACTGAAATTCTGAGTATCAGGCTCATGGAAAGCATTCTTATGAAAACTGTAGGAGTCAAACATTGCCTTGCCATAATGAAACATTCCTTAAATGAGTTTATAAACTTGACCCAGTGGTGGCCTTGAGTGCTGATTTGCTTCTGGATACTTGGAACTAATAAAAGCGTATTTTCTTCCAAAGGACATGTGAAAGTACCAGAAGAATTGAAGTTCCCTAATGCCTGTTGTGTGGGAATTGCATCACAGACGGTTCTTAGCATTTATAATCCAACTGAACGGTGGTTGCAGGTCAGCATTGGACTACTTAGTGTTTCAGTTAATGGGGAAAAGGTAAGAGATATTTTTTAATAAAGCTATGGGAATAATGCTATAATCTTACCATTGTCCTAGCTTCAGCTGGGGTAGAGTTAATTTTCTTCCTAGTAGCTGGTATAGTGCTTTGTTTTGGCTTTAGTCTGAGAATAATGCTGATAACACACGGGTATCACTTGCAGTCTGTCTCTCCTGCTTGAAGATTATCTACTAGGATGTTCACAACAGAAACTTGGAGAAATCTGCACTAGGATTTACTGGTGACCTCCATTCACTGACCTTCCCATTACTCCTCTACCATTCCTCTTCCTCCCATCTTTGTGGGCAGAAAGCACCAAGTAGAATTTGCTTTGTTAATTTAGTTAGTTTGTTTATTTTGGTGCTGCTCTTCCTCAAAAAATCAGTGGTTTATGTATGAATTAATTTTCAACTATGAGAAGTACTATAATATTAGCGTTAATCTTTCACTAGATGCTGGAAAGAAACCCCAGCTGACTTACTTAAAGCTTTAACTTAAAAGAAAATGCTTACAGGTGAGTGGTATGGCAATGGGACATGAATATGAAGTTGCAATAATTAATATTGAGCAAAAACTTACATGAAATGTCTGTGCTGAGCAGTGGTGCCAGATAAATGTGGTATTTTGAAAGAAGCTATTCTCTGACAAGAGACCTGTTGCAAATGACAGAGATTCTGTTTTTCAGATGGACCCTGTGAAATACCAATGTCTGGTTTTCAAGAACAAAACCATCGTAGGACCCTATTCTACCAACGATGTGAAAATACTTTTCTTACCTTGTCATTCTGGGATCTTTCAGTGTATTCTCAATGTTTCATCTTGGCCAGTTTCTGCAGATGCAGAGACAATTGTTCAGGCAGAAGCTTTGGCAAGTAGGGTAGTTCTGACAGCAGTTGCCGAAAATCCTCATTTAGAAGTGAGTATCTGCTTAGTGTGGGGGTTTGTGTGTGTTTGGTTGAGGTTTCTTTTTGTGTTGGTTTTTGTTGTGCTTTTATTTATTTTATGAATACTTCGATGACACTGGAAAAGGAGTGCAAGGTTGTTCCTTAAAGGATCCTGGAATTTCGGTGTGGGAAGGACTATAGGAGACTGTTTATGAGGAGCTTATAACTATCTGGGAAGTTTTAGTTGTGGAAAAGCATCTAGCTGGAAATGAAAGATTCTGTTTGAAAAGAATAAATTACTTTTCTGTTATTAAAAGAATAGATGAGATCTTAAACATCTAATGCTTTCTGAGCATCTTCCATGTCGGATGCCATAGGGCATTAAAATGTAACAATCCCCATTTATTTCCAATTTTAAGGATTTCTTTATTCTTTACATCAAGTAGCCTTTGTCTTGGTTTGTTATTATTGGCCACTTATGATCCTAGAGAATATTTTCTTAGTTTAGGCTAATTGGAAATTAAGTGGATGTATAAAATGTTTTGCCTTGCATCTTACAAAGGACAACCAGGTGGGAGGCAGTGTGACATAAAGGATTAAACCAGGGTTTATGTAGTCCTAAATTTAAGGGTATCAAGAGGCAGAAATGGGTTTGATGGTACTTTTGGGGGTGTCTGAAGAAATTAGACGATAGTCTGTGGTGTCACTGATGAAAGTAAAATTTTCAGTCATCAACCTCAGCTAACTTATTTTAATCTTTTTTCTTGGAATTTTATACTTGAATGACTTTCTACTTTAAAGTAGTCTGTTAACTTGCTTTGGGCTAAGTAGATGCTGTAGAGTAATGATATTCTAGTTGAATGCACATGAATGGATGCAATTTTTAATGCTTTGTCCATAAATTTTAATTTAATATTAATGCCTGTATCATATGTATTTTGGCAAAATCCATCATTCATCATATTCTTCGTGATGTAATTAGTTCAAGCTTGCTTCATATTTAAATTAAACCTCTAAAGCTCTATGTCTGCATGTTTTAACGTATTCCTGAGATTAGAAGAAGACAAAATAAAAGCTGTATTTTGCTGCACATCATGGTACTCAAGTGTTCCTATGCTAACAAAAATTAACTACTGCTTAGTTAAAATATTATTGTAGTAACTTAAAAGTGAAGAAAATAATTAAACCTGACATTTCATGTTTGCCATCGAGAATCATAGGTTACACTTATTTCTGGTTTAAATTAGCCAAAATAATTTGATTGTGTACTGGATTTTAGTGGATAAATATTGCACTAAGGCTGGCTTGATTGAGGCAAAATACGTGGGAGATGGCAGATTGCATGCAACACCTTTTGATATCAAAGTAAACATGATTCTGGAATTCCATCTACCCCTGGTAGAACCTGTGTATTGTATATTGGTACAACATTAAGAGGATGGAATCCTTACTTTCCTGGTGCTTTTGTACAGTAGTGTATTTTTGAGGTTTTCCTTCCTTATAAGTTCTACTTTGCCTTAAAACCAGGTGGAAACAGGAAAAAAAGATTATCTGGATTTTGGTGACTTGAATTCTGGCAGTTGGAAGGCTCTTCCACTAAAAGTTATCAACAAAACCCATGCTTTTGTGCCAATTAGGCTCATTATTAATGCTGTAAGTACATAATCTTTCTTTACATAAAAGTTAACTTCTTATGATACTGAATTTTAGTACCAGAACACTTTGTTAGGTGTCACTAAGAAATATAGTCTGGAACTATATGTAAGATTCCTACGAAATCTTTGATTTGTCAGGAAATTAATTGGTTTGTAGGGTGGTAATCTGATTCTGCTATATATTGGAACCATCAAAAATAGCTTTGGATAGGTGTGGTGGTTTGGGGGAGTTTGCTTTGGCATTTATTTTGTCTGTTTTTTTTTTTTTTTTTTTTTCCTTTTACAGCTTAACCATGGGCTGGTTAGTGTTGCCTAAACCTTCCCTCTGAGAAGCTGGAAATGTAGTCTGCTGTTCAAGTAGAGCAGCTGCCTGTTCAAACAAGCAGCCAAACTTTCTTCCTGTCAAGTTTAACATATTCTCTCTTCTCCTGCAGGAGCAAGATCAGGAGTCTTAACTGTCTGCTTTGTCTCCCAGTAGACAGTAGTAGCCTGTATGATAGGCTATAGCACGTTCCTCCTTCTATTTCTGTGGCAATGCAGATTTCAGGTGTTTGGCTAGGCTGGGTGTTGTTTCGTGTTGTGGTAGAGCTGGTCTGGTTTCCTTATGTGGGGCAACACAGGAAAGACTGGCCTTATGTTAAGATGTATCAGGTTATCTTGGTAACAGGTGAGAGTTGGTCTTGAATAGATTGTTTTTTCCAAACTACTTCGGTTGTTCAAAATTGCCCTGCGTTTCTTGGCTTTGTCAGCATTATTATTAGTGACAAGAAGAGATTTAAAGTTCTAATACTTTGTTTCTTTGACAGAATGCAGTAGCTTGGCGCTGCTTCACATTTTCCAAGGAACCAATTAAACCTTTGAATGAAAAATCACTCCAAATGGATACAGTTTCTCAGATAGCAGCTCCATCAGTTGTAAATCATGTGATACATGCAAGCTACGATGGACAAGTGAGTAGTGTGTAATTGGCTGGTTGTTTTTGTTACTTGCTCTCTGAAGTGATGGTTCTGAATATCTGAGATTAGAGTAATGATTTTTGGGGAGTCCACTTATTTGAGCAGTATAGGTTTGTTGCTATATAGGTTTGGGTTTGCTTGTTTTGTTTTATTTTAGTTGTTATTTTTCTCCCTCCCATAAGATGAGTCAACCAATTTCTTTTTCAGGATCCTGAAGCTTTAACGGTTTGGGTTCTGTTCCATGCACCTAAGAAACAAATTTCTTGTTCAGGTATAGCAATTTGATTTTCTTTTCAACTGAAACAAATACGAATTTTAATGTATACATGTGCTAGTATTGCAGCAGCAGGCTGCAGACTTGAAATTAAATGATCCATCTCTGGTTTGCGTGTCCCAATGTTTTAGGTATTGCATTCAGTTTTAGTAACTGACAGAGGCAGAATAGTTATATGTCTTAATCTGTTAGACATTAACAGGGGTATCTGTACTTCAGTATCAAACTGTACAAAATGGTTATCTATTGCAGAATGTGTGGAATTTGCTTTACTACTTTTGCTGAGAGATTTAAATCATCACTTAAGAAAATGTATTGGTTGCAAAATAAGTAAGAAATTTGAAGAAACCTTGACTTTTTCTGGCTTCCTAAGTGGTAAATAGTACGTATATCAGCTAGTTTGGTTAGATTTTGTTTTGTTTTCTTTATTGACAGCTTCAACCACATTTGACAGAAAGATTAAACTCTTAAATAAGATCTTGTGAGACTTTGTTTAAAGTAAAAAAAATAGCTAATTGCCAGGGTAATGGGAGAGCTGCTGTTAATATGTTAAGATTGGACAGTAGCTGAAGTGAGACATGCAGCCATAGAAATGGCCTTTGCTGCTAGCAGATTTGCTTGCTTTTGTTACTCATGGAATTCTTCCTAGATTCCTTGGGTCCAGCGGATGAGTTCTTGGCAAGAGTTGATGTTGAAGTGGATAGTCCAGGACCTAGCAGTGTGATTAAAAGTATTCCTCTTCGAGCAAGAGCTGGAATAGCAAGGATACATGCTCCAAAGGACTTACAGGTTTGCATGTGTTAACAATGAATGTTTCAATAATGGTTTGCCTTTCCTAGTCCACTTCTACTCTAAGGTTTGGTTTTATTATATATGTACATATACATGCACATTTCTTTACTTTTTCCAGACAATACACCTGTTTACTAGTGTGGGTTCAACAGCCAAACAACAGCTGCCATTGAAGAATGCTGGAAACATTGATGTATATTTGAAAGTTAAGGTAGGTTGTCTTCTTTCTTTTGAAATCATGAGTTTTGTGCCATTACTGTTGTATTGAAGTTAGAGCTGAGCCTTGGGATCCTAGCTCAACTGTATGGTTTGACAAAGGGTTACAAGTTTACATAAAGAGAATGAAAAATATCAAAGAGATTATCTCACATTATTGGAAAAAGCATATGGGAGTTTTGTTGCTCAGCTTCAGTTACATTTGTTTTAACAGCATACTTTTATGATTTTTAACAAATTTTAACAAGTGTATGTAAAATGTGTAAAAGTAGTGAAACCTGTGCTGCACAGCAGATATTCATTACGTAGTTGAGTAAAACCCATTTAGATATTAACTGGATACTGACTGATACCAGTAACATTTGGTACCCCTGTGGAGAGAAGTGATGTCACTTCACTAGTGGTGTAGTGTTGCCGTGTTGTATTTGACTATTAAATTCTTCAAATTTCGTGGCCCCTTCAATGTTGTATACACAGTTGCTGTTGAAGGTATTTGTATCTGAGTGTCCAACTTCAGAAGAGTTTTACTACTGCAGGGCTATGGGAAAATTCTGAAGGTGCCAGGTGTATTTGAATTGTCTGACTGCATGTAAAACAGATACACAACCAAATTGCACTGCATGTTGTAGAAATGTTTACAGCCTCAAAAATAAGTTACCAACTCTCCCTTTTCCCCTTGCCCACTTCCAGACATCAGATCAGGACAGCTGCTTTGCTGTTGAACCTCAAGATCTTTCCCTTCTTCCAGGAGAAGAAAGAGAAGTGACTGTCTGCTTTGTTCCAAAAAATGTAACGACTACAGAAAGGTAACATAAGTGATTTTATCTATGTTAAACAGAGCTACTTCTGACCTTAAAGTCATGACCAAATTGAAAGTTTTCAATTCTGTTCCTGAGAGTCCTTGTTCATTACAAAGTAGTTTTCTGCGAGGGTTCACTTTCTCCATGGGTTACCTGCCTCTATTGCTGTACACAGTTTAATGAGTAGCTAATATTTCCCACTGCAGATCGATAGATGTCATGAGACTGTAAATAAATGGAATAAGACCCTGAAGCTCTTCATATGGTACTTGTTTTTAAAGTAGATCAAATGGGATGCAGGGCTCTGTCAGTAGGCACCATAGGAATGTAGTGACAGATAGAGTGGAGATTCCTAAGTTTCGTTCCTGGCTCTAAGTTGGCCTGTGGCATAGCATTAGCCTGTTCTTTAAAACCTTGATTTCTTTCCTGCTCTATACCTCTTTTTTTTCCCTCTCTTGTTTCTGTTGTTTGGTTTTGTTGTTCTTTTTGTTTGGTTTTTTTTTTTTTTTTCTCCTCTTATTTCAATTTTCAAACTCCAATGCAGTTTTGCGGATATTTCAGAATACATCTTTTTAATCTACAGAGTCTCTCCAATATCAGTCTGTGAAAATAATTAGCACTTAGCATGGGCAAAAAAAAAAAAATTTGCCTAGCTGTAGTCTCTGAAAAACTTTTTGAACCATTTCCAGATGAAAAAGTTGAAAAAATTGTTTGTGGCGTGCATATTTACATCCTAAATGATTTAAATTTTGCCGTGCCCATCGGTGTTCAAGGCCAGGTTGGGTGGAGCTTTGAGGAACCTGCTTTAGTGGGAAGGTGTCCCTGCCCAAGGCAGTGGCGTTGGAACTGGATGATCTTTAAGATTCCTTCCAACCCAAACTGTTCTATGATTCTATGCCTAAAGCTGGCTTTTCATCCAGTTAAAAAAAAGAAGTATTTGAGAAGTATTTGTATTTTCTTGTTCAGGAGGTAGGTTGAGAAGGCCTATGTATATTTTTTTTTTTCTCTAGTTATATTATGTTTTCATTGGATAATCTCTAATCTGTGATTTAAATTTTAAGTTCTTTGAAAATACTTGTGCTGCCATCTGGACCTCAGTATGAAGTGGAGCTAAAAGGTGAGGTGGTGTCTGCAGAAAATAAACCTGTGTCAACAGCTGCTGGCTGCCCAGACATCCCACCCATTCTATCCAACAAGCAGTTCATTGCCTGGGGAGGAGTAACAGTTGGAGCATCAGTGTAAGTATACGCTGGGAGTTGTTTATATAGAATATCCTGTTAATTATTTTATATTGCAGTTTATGAAACTTCCTATTCATGTTGATAATGCATAGGTAGTAAACTAAACTGTTTATTGCCTCAAGTGAGAGTAGCAGTACCTCACTATTATTTTTTTTGTGCGCAAGAAATTTTGGAAACCAACTGCGATCTTTGCGCTTTTCATGTTCTTCAGGACTCTCTATTTATCATTGATGCTGTAAGATTAGTGTGTTATGTAAGTAGAAATACAGTGGGAAGTATTTTCCAAGTAAGTTGATGGAAAACTTCTATTGGCTCTTTTGACACCTCTCTCTAGCTAACATATTCTGTTGTTCCAAGAGGTGATTTTGTATTTTTTTTTTCATGAAATGACTTCAAAATGACTGTCCATTTCAGGACATTTCCATGAATAAATAGATGAACTTAATTCACATTTGCTGTAATCTATAACTAAGCTTCATATTTTTCAGGCAGCAGAAGTTAACTCTAAGGAATGACTCTCCATCTGTGACCCAGCATTTAAGACTCTTGATAAGAGGCCAGGATCAAGACTGCTTTCAGGTAACTCTCATCAAAATTTGTCTTTAGAATTTATGATAGTTATCAGGACATGTTTATAATAAATATTTCATTGTCCTGAAGTGTTGTTCCTTTATAAATGCCACTGACTAGCAGCCTGTGTGAGTATGTGCCCTGAGACTGCCAGGATGAACATGGTAGCTTAGGCTACATTGGCAACCTTGGAAAGCAGCTGAAATGCTGTAGTACAGAGCCAGTACTTGGAGTGATCTGTCAGTGGCCCTTCTTGCAGGAGGGGTTCTAGATCTTGCTGCAGATAGCTCTGTGTACATGAGGGAGGGAGGAAGTGAAAACTGGAATTAGCCTTTGGGAATTATCATAACTAGAGTTGGTGGTTTGACTGTTCTGTTTCTTTTTTACATAGTCTACAAACATTTATAGCCCAGCTTCCTCTCAGGTGTTCAGGTTTGGTATCTAAAAATCTTAACACTGAGAGAGAATTAGTGTAGTGATGGTTAAGTTCAGCTGCACCTTATTGTGTTTGAAGGCAGAAAACTCTGTGGTCTGAGTCTAAAATTTGATAGGTGGACTACTCGGTGGATAAAGAACTGGCTGGATGGCCGCACGCAGAGTTGTGCTCAATGGCTCAATGTCCACCTGGAGACCAGTAACGAGTGGTGTCCCTCAGGGGTCGGTGTTGGGACCGGTCTTGTTCAACATCTTTGTTAGTGACATGGACTGTGGGATTGAGTGCGCCCTCAGCAAGTTTGATGATGACACCAAGCTCTGTGGCATGGTTGATACATTGGAGGGAAGGAATGCCATCCAGAGGGACCTTGACACGCTTGTGAGGTGGGCTGATGCCAACCTC
>JASSUY010038285.1:0-23923 GCA_032466535.1 Forpus xanthops | reverse complement strand
CCTGGAGAAGAGAAGGCTGCGTGGAGACCTCATAGCAGCCTTCCAGTACCTGAAGGTGGCCTATAGGGATGCTGGGGAGGGACTTCATGAAGGACTGTGGTGATAGGACAAGGAGTAATGAGTTAAAACTGAAACAGGGGAAGTTTAGATTGGATACAAGGAGGAAGTTCTTTGCTGTGAGGGTGGTGAGGCAGTGGAATGGGTTGCCCAGGGAAGTTGTGAATGCTCCATCGCTGGCAGTGTTCAAGGCTGGGTTAGAGAGAGCTTTGGGTGACAAGTTTTAGTGGGAGGTGTTCCTGCCCATGTCAGGGAGGTTGGAACTAGATGATCTTGAGGTCCTTTCCAACCCTAACTATTCTATGATTCTATGATTCTATGCTTGTTGTGGGACTATCAAGTATTTTGAACTTGGTCTTCTTTATTGCATATTAATCATTGCAAATTTAAATATATACCACTGTCAACTGAGTTAATCCAGATTTTGAATTGAGTTTGAGTTGCAAGAGATGTACATCTTACCTGCTATGTGATTTTGCTGTGTAGTCACTCATTTCTGATGTCTTTGTTTTTATAGCTGCAAAGTATATTTGGATCAGAAAAACGTTTAACAAGTAACTGGGAACTCAAAATCCGTCCAAAAGAAGATACTAACATATACTTGATATTTGCACCCACTCGAATAACTTGCTTCTTTGCAAAGCTGGAAATCAAACAGCTGGGAATTCGGTCACAGCCAGGAATTAAGTTTACTGTAAGAGTTCCAGCCTAACTTCTGATAAACATACATTTTTCATAATTAATTAGAATATAGGACAGATTCTATCAAAAACCTGAAACTATCCAAGATACACACTAGGTGTATCTCTATACTTGCTACAGATTGTACAGTCACTGAATTGTACAGTTTGAACATTAGAGTCAATTTTGCATGTAATTTTTCTCCTTGCGAAGAAAAATTTTATGTGCGGTATTAGTAGTTGCCCAGGAATTTCAACTTTACAACTGTCAGTAAATCTGAACTTGTCCTGTTAAATTATAGGTAGGTCTTTAATTTTCAATAGAATTTAAAGTTTGAATAAATTATGCTTTTCTATTTCTTGCAAATTCTTTTTGGTTCAGATTTTAAGCATCTTCATTTGTTTTTCTATAGCTCTTTATATAGTTTACCATAGTTGGTACAGAGGTTTTAGTAAGAAGCTTAGTTTCCTTTGAAGTACTCTGTTTTTGTTTGTTTTTTTTTCTTTTTGTGATTTTCATTTTTTGTTCTTTTTCTCTCTCCCCCCAGATACCATTATCTGGATATGGAGGAACAAGCAATATAACTTTGGAAAATGTTAAAAAACTATCAGGTAGTTACATGGTAATACTGGATGGATTATTGCCTGCAGGATTAAGGAAAGCTTCCTTCTGCATAAGAAATACAGGTTCTCGGGCCGCCTATGTTAAAGCATTGTGCTTTGCAAGCCTACAGACAAAAACAGTTATGGATCCTCAGGTAATGACGGTATCTCCAGAGAAGTTTGTGCTAAGAGAAGGAACACATGAAGTAAGTATAATACCCAATTCCGAGCAAGTTTTATTAATTCACATTGAAGTAAATACTGTCATTGAGAATGTGTCTGACTAGCTCTTTATTGAAGTCTCACTTGTGTTAAATCCTTTTTCACTTGTATTGCCATAATTTCTTGACTCATATTCCAAAGTTAGTGCTAACAATGAGATTTTTTCTTATGTTGTCTATTTTATCAGGTGGTTACTATAACATGGAATCCAATGGAAGAGGAAAATAACTTCCATAAGACAAATTCATTGGTATCAACAGTATGTTTTTTTTGTGGAGATGAAGTTTCTAGGCAGCAGTATCGTAGGTGAGTTGTACTTAGCTATTGTAACAGATAGATGTTTAATAAAGATATAAAAATATAGGTGTGTGCTACCACGAGTATGGTTTTAACATGCTTCCAAAAATAGCAAGAGCAAACCTAAAGACAGTGATGATATAGAAAGAGCTAATCAGTCTTGCATCTGGTAGGTTGTTTGCTGTTGGTTTAGTTTGTTTATTTGTGGTTTTGTTTACATACTGTAGCTAGTTAAGGGTTTTATTTTCTTTTTATGTTCTTGATTTTGAGTGTGTTGGGTTTGGGGAAAGATTTTTACATTTTTGAATTGAAAGAGAACTGTGTTCTATTT
Organism: Forpus xanthops; assembly: GCA_032466535.1. Lineage (NCBI taxonomy): Eukaryota > Metazoa > Chordata > Aves > Psittaciformes > Psittacidae > Forpus > Forpus xanthops. The sequence goes on along the minus strand of JASSUY010038285.1, from coordinate 21,733 downwards.
TGATATTTTTTGGTATTAGTGTCCAATGTGTAGGGTAGTCTTCACTTACAAAGAAAAAGCTCATGAAAGGAGTAGTACTGAAATTCAGTGGTAGTAAGTTTTGAATGGGATTTGTGTCTTGGTTTGATGAAGACAGTGTTTGAGTAGATGTGTATGTGAGAAATAACATCTGCATATGCTCATAGCACACTGAAGAAATCTGTAGATGCCTTATCAAGGTTAAATAGAGGCTATGTTTCTCTGTATTTCAGTTTGCATAGCTCAGGTGCACAAAAAAGTGTCATACTCTGCTTTTAATAACAGAAGTGGCACTTTTTGACTTGTGCTATATATGGTGTATAGCAATAATGAAAAAAGTTAGACAGAGCATTAAAGTGCTAGTGATCATCACTCATTGCAAAATTTTAGAATGGCAATATTTCACTACTGCTTTTAAATGTTATTGTCTGAAACTTCATGAAGTCACGGCATTTATTGTTATCCAAATAAACTGTTAAGTATAGTTGAATTTTACTGTAAGACTTTGAATAAAAACTTTATGGAACAGCTACATTTGTGACATTTTTCATGGGAATTGGCATATTTTAGAAGGTGTTTGTTACTGATTTTTGTATGAACTCGTGGCTGAGGCAATGCTCGCTATCACTGAATCTTTCTCAAAGGGCAGAAGAGCTTAGGAAAAGCTTTGATCTACTGATCAGCAGAAAACCTATTAAGAAGCTTGATGCCTCTGTATAGCCAGTGTTGGAAATTTTTATGCAGACTCTGGTCACTGCACATGAGTAAAATTACTTGTTGCTGATTTTATTAGTCAGCAGGTATGACATTTGGTTCTTGAACGTGATGGTCTAGTTGGTTGCTTCTTGGTGGAAACTTCTCTAAAGTCTCACTTGATGATTTGAAACAGATGCTTATTTCTTGAAATGGCTGAGTACTGTAAGCCAGTCAAAGCCATTCTGTAATTGTATACTAGAATGAGAACATGATTTAGGACTTAAGGGCAGGAATGTAAAATGAGTAACCTACCTAGTTTGCCAACTTGTGGCTCAAGTTCTTTACTCCAAAAATGTACAGTGTCAGCAGCCTTGTAAGTAGTTGAGATCTGAGAATTAGTAGTGCTCAGGTATCCTTTCCACCTCCACAGCTCTGACCCTGTCTGAGTGCCAGGTTTGCTTTTGCTGACCTGTAGCTTCCCATTTTTCCCAGACTATTTATATCCCTTTTCCTCCCAGTGTTTTCTGTCCTGTTGGCAGTTATGCTCCTTGGTTTTATGTTCCTGCTGTTGACTGGCACATGCTACCACTCTGCTGTTGACTAGTCAAATTTTCCTCTCAAAGACTTTCAGTCATGACCAAAATAGCATTATCCTGCTTCCTGTGGTGACTGAAAAATCACTCATGCCTGAGGTGCTTGTCAGAAATCTAGGTAGGTGTGACTGGCAGCAGAGAACAAGTGTCTTGTAAAGATAAGTGTATAGTAGCTATTATTCCAGTGGTTGCTTTCACTGTGCAGCAATAGAGCAGGTATTTCTTTAATCATTTTAAGATTTTGGAAAGATTTCAGTTTTAGACAAATGCTCACAGGTTTGAGCTTAGTGTATTCAAGAAATAATGAAGTTAAAATTATGCTGAATTCTTACAATTTGAAAAGATTGATAAGATTGGTATTTTCCATTACTTTGTATAATTTAATGATTCTTCTGTCTTTATTTCTTTAACAGAGCTATAATGTATAAACCTGAGCTAGAAAAACACATAATCCCAGAAAAGAGCTTATTGAGAAACATTGTATTTGATGAAGAATTTCAAGGGGAACAGCTTGTGACAGAAGGTAAGCCTATGACTTGTTTAAATAGAACTGTAATACTTGGAAAAAAAGTGCTTTTAGGCTTGAATCATAGTTATTTTTCCACTGTTTTTTGATTTGGTTTTGTTTTTAATAAATATAGAAGCAAAACTCTTCATTTGGATAGATGTATTGGGTTTAAATGGCTAGGTTTTTGTTAGAGTGGGCTACAGTAGTGGCTTCTGGGAAGCTGTTAGAAGCATCCACCATGTCCAATAGAGCCAGTGCTAGCTGGTTCCAAGATAGACCCACTGTTGGCCAAGGGTGAGCCCATCAGTGATGGTGGTACTGCTGCTGAGATAACAGACTGGGGGGGAAAACAGGGTGTGTGGAACTGTGTAACAGCAGTAGCAGACACAGAAAGGAGTGAGAATATGTGAGAGGACGAGCTGTGCAGGCAGCTAAGGACAGTCAGAACTTGGCTGACATCAAAATACACATTTCCCTTCCCAAATTAAAGTCATAAGTGTTTTGTACTCTTGCTTGTGTTAGTATGGAATTTTTTAAAATAGAATGCAGGATATTGTAAAGAAGTCCTTAAAAAAAAAAAAAAAAAAAAAAAAACAGCCAAACAAAGCCAACCAAAGTCCCAAAACATAAAAAAACCTAACTAAGTCTGATTCTTTCCCTAGAAATTGTATGTTTCAAGGTGATAACCCAGTGAAGATACTCGGGTTCTGGACTATGCTTTGAAGTTGTTGAGCCAGAGTTAGAGCTTAGACATCCGTGATTATCTCCTATTGCTCTATCACCAGTTTTGCTAATGATAGCTTTCCTTTTTTTTATTCTTTCTGTAGGAAACAAGGCATTCTTCATGCATCTCAATATTTTTCTATCTCTATTTGAGAGTGTACTTTCCTGAATTTGTGAAATACAGCTGATTGTTCCCTGTTTGGTCGCAATTTTTTATTTACTCCAACTTATTTATGTTGGATGTAAATGATCCTTGTCCTCTTATGTACTACTTTCTGTATTTGATCAATAAATTTGACTGTTGTTAGCAGACAGATTTGAGCATCCCCACAAATGTGCTTTCAAGGAGGAACACTGAAAAGTAGCTCTTGGAAAAGTAAATTAGATTATTCTTACTCGTTTTAACAATGATACAAACTTCAAGCCCTTCCTTACCTTCTTGTCACCCAGTGCTATCCAGCATGAGCAGTACAATTTTACACAGATTAGCATTCACCAACTTCTCAGTGAGAATATTCACATATTTTTGTTACATGTCCTTGTAAGTTGCATACTTTGCAGGAACTACTAGTAGTGCCTAGTAAAAAAAAATCTGATTTTTTTTTTTTTTTCTTTATGCATGATGCTGGGTTTTAGGTGAAAAGTAAAATTTTTTTTCACCATCTAAAAGTTTTTTTAATTTTTTTTGCCTTATAAGTGAAAGACTGTTAAAGAGGTGAAGTTGAAAAAAGTTCAAAGAATAGAATGTCTTGGTAATAATTAGCTCCATAGGCTGTTTTGGTCTCCATTCCTCATTGCCTTAATCCACAGAGGTATTTGAAAATCCCTGGTGGTGTTCAAGGCTAGGTTGGACAGAGCCTTGGGTGACATGGTTTAGTGTGAAGTGTCCCTGGCCATGCCTGGGGGCCTGGAACGTGATGATCTTAAGGTCCTTTCCAACCCTAGCTATTCTATGATTCTATGAACCTATTAATAACTTACATACTGAAGTTAGTGCTTAAAATCTCATGGTGTCAGTTTTTCACCAATCTATATACAAATACCAAGAATTGTCCCTGGTATCTGTTATGCAGCAGAGGAAATAATGGTTGGATAAAACGTATCCTGTGTGGGAAGTGTTCATGTCTTTGTTCTGTCTATTCAACATGAAGTAGCTCAAAGGAGAAAACTTTGATGTTACTATTAAATATTTTGATGAATCATTTCAGTGTTTTTAAGTCATTGTCTTATATTCCTGACCTTTTGGATATTTCCAGGTACAATGAATTAAATAAGGAAATGTTAGGTTGAGTAGACTGAGCAATTGAAAAATAACTTATCTCAAGTTGAATTTTCTTCTGTGAAACCTTAGGAATTTATTAGTATTATTTATCAAGGTAAAAAAAAAAAAAAGTAAAACTTAACTTGCATTTGGTATGGAATCAAATTAGTGTATACTTTTTTGTATAAAGGTGGAAAATAACTATCTGGTAATAGAAAAGTTTGAAATTGGTGTGTATTTAGATGTAAAATATCAGTCTTTTGTTAATGTTGATTTGTGCCGGATAACTGAACTTGCAGTAAGTAATTTTTGAATGATCTAGGGTATCTTAGTTAAGAGATTATTTACTAGATCTGTATCCTTAATCTCTGTTGTTTAATTTCTGAGTATTATAGAATTGCTCTATTACTCTCATTTTTAGTATGTAATATCCCACGGGGGACAAGTGATATCCATCTTTTCTATGCAAATATGCAAAAGGTTATCCTTTCTGTGGTTGGATGTGCCACTTTTGAACAGGATGAATTTCAGCAGTCTTCTGGGCGTCATTTGGAGTCAGACAGGTAATGTAACTATAAGGCTAACTGCCTAATAACGCCTAACTGAAGTGCATCTCCTTTCATTGAAGATTTTGATATCTCTGCAAAATAGCCTTGCTTTACAAAATAATGGATCTGATGAATACCTAGTTGGCTCTTCTCACTCTTATTCTGTATATCGTCTATTTAAGCTGTTTTATGATAACTTTTAAACTCTTCCCTCAACTGACACCATTAACTTTATCTGCAACTTCCTATTCCTCATCTGAATAAACCTGTTTGACTTTTTTGGTTTTGTTTTGTTTGTTTTTTTTTTTTTTTTTTTCCATATGCTCTTCCAAAGTGTGTTTGTTGTTGTAGTCCTACATGACGATTTCATTCCTTGTAATGAATTCTTGACATCTGGGATTGAAATAGAGATATACTGTAAAGGTTTAGTGACCTTTCCATTGTCCAGCTTTTCATTGTAGTATCTACTATGCTCATCAAAGAAATTTTCAGTGCTGAGGCTACCCCACCCGTTGTTCCCTTGAATAAAGCAGTCCATAACTGGGAGGATTTCTTTGGAAGACTGGCAGAGACCTGGTCTTTAAAATGCACCTGTCACTGAAGCAGATTGCTGTAGCATTTGGAGCCTGAAAAGGGAAAGACATGTCCAAATCCTATACAAGTTCTACTTACTAATATAATGTGGCACAAAACCAAAACCAATATGGTTATCCTTAACACTGTAAGGAATACATTTACATTGTTTTTTTTCTTAAGTTTTAATGTTTTATATTTTAAAACTTCTCAGGATCCTGTTACCAGGTGAAGAAAGGGTTCTGTCTAGTCTGATCTAATCTTTCTAGCTGATTTCTAAATAACAGCTTCCTAGCTTTCATATATGAGCTTATCTGCCATGTATTTTGCAAGCAAAGGTGTAAAATGCTAGGTCATGAAGGGATTGGGTCATCGGTCTTTCAAGGAGAGACTTAAGAACTGGGTTTCTTTAGTGTTAAGCAGAGAAGGCTTGAGCAGGGAGAGAATCTTCTCTATATGTACAAATATTTGATGGGGAAGAAGAGGAAGATGGAGTCTTCCCAGTAGTCTTCAGTGACAGGACAACACGCAGTGGACACAAATAAAAAGGCAAGAAACTCAAACATTAGGAAAAAATCCATGTGCTTTTTGTAAATGTGTTGGGTTTTTTAGTGGGTGGGGTTTTTATCTTTTCTGGTGAGGATTGTCAGCAGCTAGAGCAGATTGCTTGGAGAGGTTGCAAAGTCTTCATCTGCTGAGAAGTTAGGAACTGGACTAGATAATATGCTGAGTAACCTGCTGTAGATGACCCTGCTTTGAATGGGTTGGATTAGGTGATCTCCAGAGGTCCCTCCTAACCTCCAACTTTCTGTGACATATGACTATCATTGCCTTATTTCTCTCTCTAGTACTTTCTTAATCTGAATAAAATATGTAGAGAGAAAGATAACTGCTTATTTTTAGTACTTTCCAATCAAAACAGTACCTTCCACTTCTAAACATTCTGTGAAAAAATTATGATGTAGCTGCTGAATTAATTTCTTAGTAATGAAGAATTGAATTAAATTGAAAGCCCATGTATAGAAGGTTGTATTTCATTATTAAATCTTGAGAAATACTAAGAGTAGGCTGTTATAATTACTCATGAGTTACTTTTATTAGTACTTTTGCTTAATGCAATCATATTTTCAGATTTGAGAACTCTGACAGGCATATCAACACAACTTTGGATGTTCTTCCTGTTAAAGGACCTCAGGGTCCTCCATTGCCTATAACAACTGATGATCTGGTTCAGAGTAAATCAGACACTCAACAGACCTGGATTGTCAAACCAGAGTACCTAACTTTGACATCTCCTTCTATTGGTAAGTTGGGTTTATTTTTTTTTAAGTTAATAAAATAACCACTTAAGTATTAAAATAACTGAACTGCATACCATATGTTTAATTATTCTCATTTTTAAATGTGCCTTGGCCAATAATGTTGCTGCAGTACCTTTACATCTAAATAATAAAGTTGGCTTGAATACAGTTTTTTGCTAAATTGTTAGAGGTAGTATGTTCTGTGTGTGTATATGTATGTAATATGCACTGCATACCTGTGAAGATTTTAGAGCATTGTGAAAGTAAAAATCAAGCAGGAAATGCTTTATCTTAATTGCATTTTTGAATTTCAGACACTTCTGTGACTTTTTGTACATGTTAATTTTTTATAACTTCTTCTATACTGCAGGTAGAACAGCAGATACTGGACATGTTCAAATTATCAACAATTCTAATAGGATGTTGGCATTTGAGCTTTCATGGCCAGCTCACTGCCTTACTATAACACCACAACATGGAGTTGTTGAACCAGAGTAAGTTTCTTTGCATAGATTCCTTTACATGTGAAAATGTGTTGAGGGTTTGGAAGAATTTCTTTTTAGTTTAGGAATTTTGGTTAGGTTTAGGAATTTATTTTAGTTTGCTTAGACTATACCCTGGAACTGTTTTCATCAGCTGATGTGCAAATCTAGCTTTTATATATTAGGACTCTATCCATTTTTAGCCTGCATAGAGGGAATGTTCTTCTGTCACCTGAAGGTGACATTCTGTCACATAGTTCCTTGGAGAGCAGGATTTTTTTGAGCCTGGAATTACTGTTATTATTATTGCATAATTTTCCAGGAGCTGGATGGTTAAGGAAGCAGAAACTTTAAAAATCTCCTTTCACAATGGTTATTAATTTAAAAATTACCTGTGTTTAAAAACAGAAAGGACTTCTCTCCCTCCCCTGGCAACAAACAAACAATAAAATAACAGTTCTTACAGAGTGCTGCTCTTCTAGGGTCTTAGTGTTTTCTTTTGCCAATGTGCTGGTATTCATCAGAACTTGTTTGTGAGGGTGTTTTTGTATTCCAACAAAACTGTCTTTTGCCACTCAGTCTTTGGCTTCTCAATATCTGTGGATATGAAAAGAATGACAGGCCAGTGTCAGGTCACCTGTGTCCTAATTAGCAGGGTTTCAGGACAGTAGTCATAATATCACTGTAGAGACTTCCCATAGGCATTTGTGAATTATGTCACGATGAAACAGTTGGAAGTTCTGTCTGCCTCTCACTTCTGAATTTATGGGATTTTTTTTTTAAGGTCAGTTCAGAAAGGCTTTTAAGACCCTGTTGTTTTCTTGTCTTCCCAAAAAAGTCTTATGTTCCACAAAAAAATAGTTTTGCTTTCTGAGTTTAGTTTAGGTAGTTTCTTTGACTTTGTAGGTGTTTGCCCAAACAGGTACTTTATTTTCAGTTTTATATCACCATGCAAGATGTAGTACATTAAACACTTAAATGTAGATGTAAATTCTGGAATTTGCTGATGGGGAATTTTCATTTCTAGTGAGAACAAAAGGATTTTCTGGAAGGGCTGTGATATTTGCTACTCTTTGCAGAGTACTCTTTGCAGATGCAATCAGTACAAAGGACAATGGTTTCAAAAAGAGATAACAATGAAAAACTTTCCAGTAGCTGTGAAAGTAAGATCATCTCGAGTGTCTTGAGCGTAGTCTCAGGACTGTGTCAAAAAATGTCTCTAAATCAGGGAATTGAAGGCCTTCTGCAAGCAGTTTTTTTGCACTGCCTAGTTTTAAAATGTGATCCCTTCACTGGAAAAGATTGAGCTGAAACCTTGCACACTGGGTCCAAGTAACTAGTCTTGATCAAGAACAGCAACCTGCTGGTGGGAAAAGACACATGGGAACAGCTGACTTAAGCACAGCTAGCTGTGCTTGCCCAGTTTTCTGCTTGTCATGGCCACCTCCCGGAAGTGTCCAGAGCAGTCATCCTGGGAGGGCAGGAGTCAGCTGGACTGCAGTGGCTGGAGCTGGCAGAATTCTTGAACTAATTTAGGTCAGGAAAGGAGTTGTTATTCCTTGGGAATGGTGAAAGAAGGTCCTAATATCAGGGACTGCCATGCTGTAGCAAGCAGACCAACCCCTGTTTCACCTGGACTAAGCCCCTTAAGTTCTGTGGGATGAGCAGGCATCTCTGGTCTCTGAAGGCAGTCTCTGACCTGCCTGAACATGGAATAAAAAGTCCCAAGTCCTATTAAATTTAGTAGCATTCTAAGAGATTTTTTTTTATGGAGGTGAACTGAGACTATCCTCTGGTCTGTTGCTATGCCTCAGTGTTGGGATTATTGGTAAGTACTATGAAAGGAATTGCACTTTTGAAGTGGGGACTGTTGGAATCTCCAAAAGTTGCAAGAGTCACCTTCTGAAACTGGTTCTTCCCTAGGCTCTTTCTATGGAAACAGAAGTACTGGGAGGTAGTGTCTTTAGGTTGAATGTGACTCTTTCAAGAGACATGTTTTTTTGCCCTATGCAAGTTGATTTGCATTGGAAGTTTGCAGTAAATGTCAAAGACGTGCTGATGGGAACGAGATGATGGAATGCTTTGTGAGAACAGTGTGTGTGTGCTTAGTAAATGATACTCTTATGAACACAGCTTGTATATGAGAAAGGAGAATCATGACTGAAAAGGTTCTGAAAACTGCTCAAACTCACACACACACACACACACACACACCCCAGTTCTTCAAGGAAATACCAGTATCCTGATTTAATATTTTAAGGCTGTTATCATCTGTTGGTTTGTACAGGTGGTCATACTGTGACAATGATTATGGAATCAACTTTCTTAGGGACTGGTCTTGCTACTACACTAAATTTTTCAAATGCAAAGTGCTGTGCTTATGACATTTTACATTTATTCTTCAGGTGTAGCTTGAGGGCTTTTGCCAACATAACAACCGATGATCTTCAGTGATTTTTGTGTTCTTTTTTTAAATGCTTCAGGGCTTTTTCTCCCCTTCTTTATTTAAATGTCTCTAGTATAGAATATGGAACATTATAAATCAGAATGTATCTTCTCAGTGGTCAAATTACTGTGTGATGCCATAACTGCTTCAAGTGAATGTTGACTTTTCAGTGTCCCCTAAATAACTGTAGAAAGCATTGGTAATATTGAAGGGCTTTTCTTTTTTCCAAGATCAGTTCTGCATGGAAGGAAGGAAAGCAAGCTGCTTCCCTGTAACTAGAAAGTTTAAAGAATCTTGAAATGCAGTTTATGCAGTGTACTTTGAACAGTACAGTTCCTTTGTTGACTAGTGTTGAAGCTTATTTTTCTGAAATGTGTAGTTGTGTCTGCTTTATGTGGTCTGGCTGGTTGTAAATGTTAACAGTAGGTAAGTTTAACTCTTTCCCTATGATCCGTTATGCAGCCATCAATGACAAGTTTATCAAGTGTGTTAGTGCTTTCTGAGTACTAAAGCTCAATAATACATTAGCTATTTGAATACCTGAAATTTAACTATCTCTAGATCATCTTCACTTACCTGATATGTTAAAAGTACATTCTTTATTTGGGGAAGGGGGCTAGTGATATTTGTTGTAGATACTCATTTTAATATGAAGATTGTGCTAGTATTTTATTTTAATTTTACTTTATTTTTATTTATTAGGAGCAGTATACTAATTCTGGTGAGTCCTAACCCATCACTTTCCACAAAGCCTGCATTAATTCCTTGGAGTGGCCTAATCTATATCCATTCTGATAACGGACAAAAGGTTTGTGGCTTACTTGAGAGTTGAGATAGAAACTCTTTATTTTACTTGCTGGATAAGGTCTAGTCACATTGCTAAAATCTTCTAGGTATGAGACAACAGTTTTATCAACTTTCATTCTCTCTAATTTGTGAAGTTCTCTTATAAGAGTAAACAGTTGAAAGGCTGTTGTGCAAATTGAGATTCTTAGTTCATTTCATTTCTGAAGAAATAATATGATGTGAATGCTTACTCATTTGCCAACAAAATTGCATCTGTGCACCCACCACTGCCTTATACATAATTTTCTAAAATGCTAAATATTTATATGTATGAATATATAAAAGTAGTCTGTGTAATATTTTAAAATAAAATAAATTAAATGAGGTTGTGGGACAATTCACCATAGCTCCTTTTGAGCTGCCTTAAGCTAAACTTAATCTTCTGGCTGACAAGTCTGTGGTAAAAGAATGTCTAGACCAGGCTCTTGCTTTTCATGCATTTTAATCCAAGACTTTTCCCTGATTAAGTTAAAGCTTATAAATAAAACTTATGAAGCCAACAGTTTCTTCTTTCATCAGTATAAAAGCAGAAAGACTTCTTGCTAATCTCCCCTCAAAAAGAAATAGATACTTGTTTTTTTATTTTTACAAGTATGTATTTTGGGTTACTTGTAACTGCATGGAGAGGGAAACAAGACATTGAAAGCATAAAAAGGCATATGTACTTTCCTTCTTCATGGAGGAAGGTGAGGTATGAAACAAAATTGGAAACTGCCTTAAAAACTGAGTGAATTGAGAAGGAAACAAAGTGCACATAGTTAAATATGTAATGTTCTACAATATGAGAAAAGGATTTGAGAGGAAGCCTACTAGGACAAAAGCAGAGAATGTAGCAAACTCAATCCAGTTGTAAGAGATCTGTTAGTTCATAATGCTTTTGCCATTTCTTTGCTACCTCTCTAATTAAGCTCAAAGTATGCCAAGATTTTACTAGCATTAACTGAAGTTTTTAGAAGTGCTAATTATGTAGCAAAAGTGAACACAAAGCTCCTTCTGTTTGAGGCAGCCCAGTTCCCATTCTCTGCAAGCAGAGAATATTGTAAGAATTTTCAGTTAAATTTAACTAGTTTAAGTTGTTATTCCTATTGAAATAAAATGTTTAGATAGCAAACTTTCAGTAAATTTTCCAATTTTCCTAAACTAAACTTGCCCTAACATCCTTAAACCTTGTGAACTGAAGTTAGTTTCATACATTAAATCACCAGGTCTTCTTTGTTGGAATGTAAAGCTAAGCAACATGAGCTCTTACAGCTCAAGGAAATAAAGCTAAATTGTTTGACTTGTCAATATATCCATGTTCTCAACTTAAATATTTCTTTCTCTCCAAATTCTGCAAAAGTTTATTAAAGTGCAGATTCGAGAGGCAGTTGGACAGTATGTGCCTGGAGCAGATTTTCCATCTAGAAGATGTGATATGTTTACTTCACAGTCTGAAAATCCTACTGTTCATGTGACAAAGGCTCTCACTGTGCTCCCTCTAACAAAAATGGAACTTAAGAGCAGAACTGTTGTTTTTCCTAAAACAAGACCTGGCCAAAGCTCAGGTAATACTGCTTGCTTAGGAAATGATGCAACATCTGTCATATCTTATGGTCAGTTTTGTTTACTATATTGTGTGTTTCAGTACTTGAATGGCTTGGTTGACCGGTTGTCCAGTTCCCCTATTCTATCTCTAGTTTGAAATGTTATTCTGTGTGATGGAACTCTTTTCAGAAGTCTTCTTTTTTTTACTTTTTCTTTCTCTACCTCCCCACCCTCCTTTTTCTTTCTTTCTTCCCCTCATGTAGTGCAGTCACACTTTTTTCCACAGATAGGTTTTGTGTACAACATGTAAGTTACCAATTTTTAAGCAGCTATGGTGAATGTAACCATACTGTGCCTGGGCAAAAAGGACACTGCGAGGTTACTACATTTTGGTGAAGCTCTTTTGGGTCAGTGCGCTTTTGCAGTAGCCTCATTCTCATATGTGTGTGTGTCCCTAAGATACAAGATAAATCTGTGTATAGCAGAGAAATAAATGTTCTTCCTTAAGATGATAGAAATGTCAGCTGTGAGTCTGACTATCCTTGTCTTGTACTTAATGATTGAGGAGGACACAGTTGATAATGAATCTCACTTGTAATTCCAGTAATGCTTAGAATCCTCCAAATTACCGTATGAATCTGTCATTCTGTTACCTAGATACCAGATTTTTTGGTACTGCTTAGTTTTCTAGGTAATGAGATTTTTTTTAATGATTCACTGATGCTACATTTTTATTCAACAGACTTTAGAACTTTCAAGGCTTAATTTATCAATTATATCTGGGTTTCTTTCATACACTTAAGAAAGAGGAGCATAATATAATACTCTTTTCTTTATCTATTGTTGTAAATGTGCTATATAATATATATGCAGCTAAACTTCCTGAAGTGCTACTCTAGACTGAGATGATCTTACAAATTTCCTGTTGATCCTTGGCAAAATGCATATGCCTGTTGATACTGTCGAAGTTGGGGTTTTCCAATAATTTCTTTTGTATAAGCTGTCAGGAGTTTTATGACAGTATGCTTTGAGTCTGCTTTTGGAGTTGACTTCACCAGAACTGTTTCCGTTATGTCTTGAAACATAGCTTCTGTTTAAATTCTTTCCACTGAAGGTACTTGAATGAGAACATTTAATATACTAATCTGATACTTCTGTTCTAGAGAGTTACCTGGAAATGGAGAATAAAGGGGATGAAACTGTGAAGTGGTATTTGTCATCTTTTGCCCCACCCTATGTTAAAGTAAGTGAATGCTTGCATTGATAGTTTTATGCATATCTCTTGGGTGGTTTTCCTTCTTTTCATGCTGCTCTCTTTTTCTCCTTTCAACCTCTCAAGAAAGTTTCCTTCTCCTCATTCCTCATCCAATATCATTGTCCAGATTGCAGTACATAATCAAGTATACATAGAAGAGGAGTGTTCCTTTTGGCTCCAGAATGCTAAACTTGCTTTGTTTTGAGACTTGTGCTACTGTTATGGTGTGCATGTTATCTGTGTAGGTAATTTAAGTTAGGTCAAGGATATTTGAATTACACTGCTGTTGCTTCTTCAATTCTAGTGGATTTACTACTGATATTTGGAAATCCTTTGCTGGTTTGTTTTTTTTGTTTTTTTTTTTTTTTTTTTTTTTTTTTTTTTTTTTTTTTTTTTTTTTTGATAGTCTGAAATGTGGTGATGATCACATTGATTTTTATCAAGGAATTATTGTGGTCTGTTGTCAAGAAATGATGAAAAATGCTTATGTCGCAGTCTTAGCTGTAGCCCAGAAGATGACTATGCCATGTTCCAGCCAGTGCACCACCTTGTAACTACTGACGTCCAATTTAGGTGACTGCATAGATGTTGTAGCAATTTTAGTCATTATTCATTTCTCTTTAAGAAGTCAGTATTTGTTCACTTAAAAGCAGCTTAATTGGCTGTATTTTCTTCAGTTCTGTGCAATGGTGGTGGGTGTATTGTGTGGTTTGGGTTTTTTTGCGTGTGTTCCGTTCTTGTTTTCTTTCCCATCTGAGTCTGACTCATAACTTTATTTGCAGGATGTGGATGGAACTGGTTGTGTCTATAGAGTTACTTACTCCGCTTTCAGATGTTCCCGTGTTTCTGGTACTCTTGAAGCTCACAGAGAAGAGAAGGTACAATGACACACTAATATGCATGAAATATTTATATCTCAGTTGTAAAAATAGGATTTTATGTGACAAGCTCTCTGAAATAACAGTTGAAATTACAAACTGGTTATATTTTATCAAATTATGATAAAATGGCCTTTCACAGTTGGGTTCTGGGGGGTATCAGGTAGTCACTATCTACTTACCACAGCTGTTGTGTCAGCTGAGTAGATTCTATGGATTTATGTGATCTGTAGTTTGACTTCAATGTACTGTTTTAGTTTCTTATTTTATTCCTTTATTTATTAAGAGAAATTATCCAATAATAGAAAATTGTTTCTACATGTTCTATAAGAATCCACTAGAAAATCACAAATAATGCTGGGTTCTTATGAAACCAAGGTGAGAACTGGTTTCCGTTCCTTTGAAGCAGTCTTGTCATACTTGTTTAAGAGCAGTTATCAGTTCCTCAAGTTGATCTCAGTTGACTGACAATTTTGTCTCCTGACCAGTAGAGGGTTTCATAACCACAATTATCAAGCACATCCAAGGACATACTGAGTGGGTTTCTATGGGGCTTTTGTCCCTCATCTTCTCCCTTAATACTGCTTCACTGCTGTTTGTATTCATGAACACCTATCTTTTAATCATGGATTATTGACATTCCTTAACTGCATTATTTCTATGATTCTGTGATACAATTTTTAATCTATTTCACAATGAAAAAAATTTCTTCTGTCTAGTTTCAGAATTCATAACATTGAAAATCATTACTTGAATTTAAACAGTTGTCTTTGCCTTCACAATCCTAGTTCAGGCTTATTGGGATAACATTTACATTACTAGCATGTCAGACCCTTGGCTGGAGCTGATAAGGTACAGTGCTATCATGATTTGCTTTTTTTTTTGCAGTGCGTATGATGAGTGGGTAGTTAGATATACCTGTAGTGATCTATTCTAATCTGCTGCTCCCCTTCTCTTTCTTCCACCAACCTCAACTCTGAACACAACTCCAGAATTTACCTGGTACACCACTATACAGAGGCAGACTTTTGTTACACAGTTGACCTCCAAAGATAATGAAACGCATAGCCTGCAAGTTAGTTTAAATTTCAGGCAGGCCTTTTAGTATTTGTAGCACAGTGTGCTTACAGACTTGGAGATGAAGGAATGCAATTGTTCACAGCTCAGCCAAGAGATGAGGGTATTGCTGTCTTTCAGCTGCATGTATTTCCCCTCCTGGTCTCCTTCTACCCCAGTTTGCTAATGGAAATAATTGTGTAAGCATTTGCTGACTTTGCTTAAAGCAGATTAGCTGAACTCAAGTTTTGTTCAAAATTGCTTGTGTAGTCTATTTCATCAAAACGTTTTCTCTTGTGAGCAAAGGAGGATGAGCTGTATTGTTTTGTGCAAGATTACCTGTGTGAGGAATGTATGATATGTAACATGTAAACTTTGTTCTGACTTGACTGTAACTTTGTGTAGGTAAGGTTTTGAGGATGTGTAGATTAATTTAATAAGCTTCTGTGATTTTTTTCTCTTGCTGTAGGTTGTTGTCATCTTTTTGCCTAGAGATATAGGGGATTACTCCCAGTTCTGGGACCTTGAGTGTCACCCAGTTGAAAAACCTGGTTGGAGACACAAATTAAGATTTCAGCTTTCTGGAGCAGTAAGTATATAAATGCTATAAATGTTGTCCTGAAAGCAAATTTTTGGTAACATTTTAATTTTACTATACAGTACTCTTTATCATATGTGCCTGGTGTATTCTGAAAAAAAATAGTCAAACCCAGACTGTGCTGCTATTTTTGTTGGACTAAACTGTACTGTTTTCTTACGCTACAAAAATACCTTTTCCACCTTGTTTATGTGATAGTTAATTATCTTTTTTCATTTAAGATATAAAATTTGTTTTGCTTAAAGAAACTAGAGACAAACTTGCTTTCTGTGGGAACTGGTTTTGTAAATGCAGATTGGTTTGTATCAGACCCTAAGTGGAGTGGTTTTATTTTTGTAAATAGCGTAACAAAGTAATTGACCATTGCTATAATTTGTAGATTAATGCATTATTGGAATTCTTAAATATCCATATTGGAGATACAGATGTGTCTGTGCTAGACTCTGTTTGAGTATTTTATGGGAGTAACAGTTCCCATCCAGGTGGGAGTGATTTTAAGAATTCTCTGTAGCAGTGATTGGACTTCAGCTCATCTTTGTTCACCGATTGTTCCTCAACTCTAACTTTATGGTGAAGCTTGGAAGGAGGGGATTGGGTGTTAGAACTGGTTTTCTGTGTGCTCTCTCCTTACTTTCCTTTTAATCCCTTTCTCTGTACCGGAGGAGTCTACAGAGGACTGAGAATCTATTACTATTAAGAAGAATGAATCCTAATGATTCTTTGAATGACCTTACTATAGAATCAACCGTGTTGAAAAAAGACCTTTAAGATAAGAGTCTAACTGTTACCCCAGGACTTGCAAGTCCATCACTAAGCTATGTCACTAAGGTCCTCATCTATGCATGTTTTCAACACTTCCAGGGGTGGTTATTCCACCACTTTCCCAAGAAGCCTGTTCCAATGCCTGATCACCCTTTTATTGCAGGAATTTTTCCTCATATTTAGTATAAACCTCCCCTGGTGCAGCTTGAGACCTTTTCCTCTAGTGCTATCACTTATGACTTGGGAGAAGAGACCGGCACCCACCTCTCTCCATCCTCCTTTCTGGTAGTTATAGAGAGCAATAAGGTTCTTACTGGGCCTCTTTTTCTGCAGGCTGAACAACCCCAGTTCCCTCAGCTCTTCCTCTTAAGACTTGTGCTCTAGACCTTTTACCAGCTTTGATGTCCTTCTCTGGACCTATGCCAGTAGCTTAATTCCAGCTCTGCAAAAAGCTTTCTACATTCAGTATTGTGTGATTGCTATATATGCTTTCCTGTCCTCTCCAGAAAGCTTGATTTGATTTTCTGAGAAGTCCAGATAGAGGTCTTGGACCTTTCTTTACAGAACCAAGCCTGTTTCAGTAATAGGAACCTGACTTATCCTTCTTCCTGGGTTACCTTACCTTTTATTTTGTAGGGTCCTTGTTCTTCCCAGTACTTCATTGTGTTGAAAAGAGGACTTGTTAAAAATGTATTTTTTAATAGATTCTAATTTTGGCATGAAGAATGAGACCTGTATAATATTTAGTTTTGGAGGATATTTTTATTCAGCTTTCATCTTATTCTTTGAACATAATTTTCCTTAAAATGGGGAAAGCGTCTTTGTCATTTGTCTGTTTAAAGCCAGTTGAAATTGAAAGAAGATTAATTCTTTATCAAAATCTAGAGTTTTGAATAATTTTCTTCTTAAAACACGACCGTCAGAGTTGTGTAAATCTTTGAACAACACAAATTGATTTTAATGATTTTGAATGTGTCAAATTTGTTCCTCTTGGTTTTTATTTTTTTTTTTTTCAAAGCTGTTACAATTAGATCTATTCAGCATTTCTTCGTGCATATGGGAAAAATTTTGTATAAAGTACTTGCAATGTACCGTTATCACTTTGAAGAAGAGTTTAAAGGGAAGTACTTTGTTTCTGAACTAAATAAGGCACTACACAGCTGCTTGTAAAAGGGGACAACACAGAACTTAAGTTGTTGTGGTTTTTAATTCAGATACAGTAGTTAGAGATCTAACTACAACTTTGAAGAGAACTTGGATTCTGCAGGATTTGCTGAGGCAGAGGGCTATGGCTCTGGTTAATGTGACTTTTGATAGAATGAAGTGGGAAAACTGACTGATTGTCCTTCAGAGTAATTGAATGGTATTTATTTAAAGCACCGTTTCAAAAGAAATAAAAAATTTGGAATAACTCAGGAAAGATCTAAAAGAGCAAGGTGATGTTAGGAAAATCACTGGCACTTACTACTTTTGTAAAGCTCAGTAACTGCAACTCTGATTATGCCCTTCATGCATTTGCAGTTCCCACCACTGGAAACAGTAGTCAGGAGCTCAGAAGATAATGTGGTCAAAAGTGATCCCAAAGATAACTAAAGGAGGGATTCCACGTCCACATGCTTTGTAACCTCAACCTGTCAATACTGGCCATTCAAACTTAGTTTTCTCTTTTCATGTGAAACAATTTCTAAGATCATTGAGCTAACAATGAGTATTGCCACTGTGCACTGGTCTTGGGTTGATATTTCAGTGTAATTGTTGGTCTTTTCTGAGTGAAACAGGCAGCTGGCAAGATCTTGCTGGAGGGCTGATGTGGCACCTGAGTTCAGATTGTTCCATTAGCATGTAGAAAGTTGAGCGCTTCAAAAAAGACTTCGTAAAGTTTGAAGATACTACAAATGTTAAGTGCATATCATTTTCTAATGTACATGGTTTATGCAGCTTAGCTGTGCAACTACGTAACTTCTTAAAGTAGCATTTTGCAGCAAACTGAGCTGAATTTCTTAATACTTAAAACATATTGCTATTTAAGAGTCCTGGTTTTATTTTTTATCACCAGTACAGAGCTACATCTTTTTTGGGTATACCAGAAGTGAGAGGAGGAAAAATCTTTAAACTCAATGAGCAAAGTAATTCCAATTTTAAAGCTAATTTGTGTGCTCCTGAGGTGGCTTTGGAACAGTCAGTTATAACTATTTGGACAATGTTAACATACTGCTTTCATTTGAAATGGGAAAAAGTATGGGCTATGGTAAAGCATGTAGTATTTCAGGATGCCCTTATAAAGACTGGGGGAACTTCTGATGATTTTTTCATCTCCTTCTCATGCTGTAAACTTGCCTTATTGATAAATTAGAATTTGAATTGTAATACTGAGGCGTGATACCCATCATTTTTACTACATAGGAAATTAAAGGCTCTTGAAATGACACACATGTACAAATCCTTTCTTGTCTTTATCTGCTGGGTTCTGCTGTGGATCACTGGTTATTTGCAACAGAAAATTTTCTGTTAATTTAAGGTTTGGGTTTATTTTTTTTTGGCTGCTGCTATTTCTGACAAACTGATTGATTAGCAGCTCCTTCAGTAGAAGAAATTAATGTCTAAAAGACAAGTTTGTCATAGCAGTTCTATTGAAGAGGAATATTTTTTTTAATCTTCCTTGCGTAAGGGAATCAACTGCTTGTCTAAAAATGTCAGCACCATTTCAAAAATTGAGATGATGTTGTACGACCATAAGTGTAGGAGGTTCTTTAGCTTTGTTCAAGATGTTGTGGCTCAAGTGGCTCCAAGCAGTACCTGGCTAGATTTGTTACAGGGTACAGAATATGAAACTGGCTCTTTGGCAAAGTATTCCCTTACGGTGATCTGGCCTCATTGTGTTAGAGTACATGGAATGGGCGTCCTGATGATGGTAAATATTTTGGCCTAATTTCAGAATGTAACAATTACTTTATAATGCATTACCAGATTCTGTGTCTCTGGGGAGACCTTTCTTTTAGAAAAGGGTATATTTGTTCATAATACAAAATTATTACAAAGCTTTTTTGCTGTTGTGAGAATCCAAATTATAATAATGACTTAGGCCTTCTCTATGAGCAGCTGATCATCTGACTTTGTTCTCGGGGCAGATGGGCAGAATATCTGCAGAGGAATGTTTTTTTGGTTTGGCTTTTGGTCTAATCTTTCTTGCTAGCAGCCTTCTCAAGATTCCACCTGCACTGCTGGTTTGTTGTGACCTGGCTTGTAACAAAATATTCATCAGACATGGAAACCTGTTAAAGTATTCCTCCTAAGTCACTGCTTCTGCTTCAGTGATTCAGACTAATCTTTCTGGAAGATTATACTTTAAATAAATTAAAGTCTTGGATTGGATAAGAGAAATCACTTAAACGTTTGAATACTTAAACTTTGCATTCAAAAAATATTTAAAGGCTTCTCTTTTTTTGCCAATAGGGTAGTAGAACAGAAAGCGAAACTTTAATTGTGAAAGATTCTGCAAGCGTCTTCACAAAAACTGAGCTTTCATTTGTACCAGAAAAGGTTTACTCTGAAGCATCTACAATTAAAGTAGGGTATGTATGAATAAAACTTGAAGATCTGCAACTAGGTAAAAGGGGGAAGGAAGAAGTAGGAATCCAACCCCACAGTGAAAACCTTTTTTGCTATTCGAGCAAGGGATGTGATGGAATAGGCTGCACAGAGAGGCTGTGCAGTCTCTGTAGTTTAAGGTTTTTGGGATCTGACTGGATAAAGCCCTGACTAGCATGGTCTCACCTCACACCTGACCCTGGTTGGAACGAGAGGATGGAATGGAGACCTCTGAGTCTCTTTTGAACTGATATTATCCTATGATTCAGCATTAAAGAGTAAAGAGCTGCAAGGAAACTAGACTTGCCAAGCCTCTTAATGGCTTTGTATTGTTCAGCTTTCCATGCTTTTTCTTTTCAATTGGGTTTGTAAATTGCCAAACCTTGATTTGCTGTTGCAAATGAATTGGTACTAGCAGCTGAATCTTGAGTATATTTTTTGTATAATCCCCTTTTGGAGAGAATTTACAGGTTCATAGACCTGTAAATTCACTTCTGAGAAGACCACTGTAACTGCTTCTCTTAACCTTACTGTTCTGCAGTGTTTAGTTAATTTCTGTTTCTTTTCCTATGGGATTCTGTGAGCATGGCAGGGAAGTAAAATGTTTTGGTTAAATATAGCATCTCTGAGAAGAGTTTAGTTCTCTAGGAAAGCATATGGGGGAAAAGTTCAGATTGTGTAAGTATATCTACTTACCTTTATGCCACAGTGATGCTTTCATTATTTGACAAAAATGTAACTTGTGGGAGTTGATGCCTTCAGGATCTTTCAGTGTTTCCTGATTTAGTCTCAAAAATTACACCTGTTGTCTTGAAATATGCAATTAATATATTCAGACCATGTAAGCAGGAAATGTTAATATCTTAAATCTCTTTTCAAATCAGACAAAATGAGATCATTCGCAGGGTGTATGCACCAGAAGACCTGTATATTTTTCCTCTAACTAGAGTTGGGGAATCACGCACGATAAAGGTCAACTTGCGGAATAATACCTTTACAACACATGTGGTAAGTGTTGTGGTTTGATGGGCCTCAAACGACGACAGTAAGTTTGACAGACTTCGTTTTAAATAGCTTTTCATAAGCCCTTACAACAGTTCACATGCACAGTTATTGTTTATTCTTGACAGATTGCAGTAGTACAAGTCTTAGTTTGTTAGTATCGAAAGTTAGTATTATTTTTGAAGAATTTTGCTCTCCTGTAGTTTTCCCCTTTTCTATTGTCAGACTGAATCACTAAATGTATTTGTAATATATTTTAGGTTGAAAAAAAGAATAGATTATAGTTTGCATAGATTTGTTAGCTTGATTTATTTAAATTTTTAACTTAAAATACTGAGATATGAATTTTTATTACCATATATAAATGTGTACATGCTTCAATTTTAAACCATGGGTCTTTATCGGCTTGTAGAATAGTTATGGTTGGAAAGGACCTTAAGATCATCTAGTGCCAACCCCCCTGACATGGGCAGGGACACCTCCCACTAAACCATGTCACCCAAGGCTATGTCCAGCCTGACCTTAAACACTGCCAGCAATGGAGCATTCACAACTTCCCTGGGCAACCCATTCCAGTGCCTCACCACCCTTAAAGTCAAGAACTTTTTCCTTGTATCCAATCTAAACTTCCCCTGTTTCAGTTTTAACCCATTACTCCTTGTCCTGTCAGTACAGTCCCTCATGAAGAATCCCTCCTCAGCATCTGTATAGGCCCCCTTCAGATATTGGAAGGCTGGTTTGAGGTCTCCAGGCAGCCTTCTCTTCTCCAGCCTGAACAGCCCCAAACTCTCTCATCCTATCTTCATATGGAAGGTGCTCCAGTCCCCTGATCATCCTCGTGGCCCTCCACTGGACTTGTTTCAACAGTTCCATGTCCTTTTTACATTGAGGACACTGGAACTGCACCCAATACTCCAAGTGAGGTCTCATGAGAGCAGAGTAGAGGTGTAGGGTCATCTCTCTCATTCTGCTGCTCACACTCCTTTAGATGTAGCCCTGGATACGGTTGGCTTTCTGGGCTGCAAGTGCACAGTGCTGTCTCATTTTCATTTTCTCATCAGCCAACACCCCCAAG
>JASSUY010038284.1:0-11048 GCA_032466535.1 Forpus xanthops | reverse complement strand
ATGGCAGGGGGGTTGGAACTAGATGATCTTAAGGTCCTTTCCAACCCTAACTATTCTATGATTCTATGATTTTATGACTGTCTTGTACACTTTGCATTTTGTAGGCAGATCTGGAAATTTTCAGTGCTTAGTTCTATGTAATGACGTATAGATAAGAGCGTGTTGAAACCACTGATGGCATGATCCAAATAGTGTCCGCTTTTTTGCTAGCAATTGCTAGCCTGGCAGTGGTTCAAACTCAGCACCTTTTGAGGTGGAATTTCCTGATCCACAGAGAGCCAGAGATCAAACAAAGAGAATGTAATTTTCTCCTTGCTTCTCTCCAGTGAGAACGGCAATCTGGAGATGAATCCTGGACCCCGCCGAACCAACGACGTTAACATGCTCTCAGGACTGTTTGATGCAGTGGCCAGCACAGCTTCTTCAGAGAGCTTCTTCATGTACTGAGTGGTCTGTCTTTGAAGGCATTGCACTTATCTTGCTATTGGCAGGAGTGGACAAGGGGATGCTACGTGCTCTGCTTTATGATCAAGCCTACAAAGATTGTGTTGAGGCAACGGTGGGTGCAGAGTAAACAAATGGGACAGCAAGTTCCTTCAGCTCTCTGGCAAGGATGGCAAAGAAGGACACAGACCCTCAGAGGGTGCTTAAAGGTGCTTAAAACCCCCATCCACCTTTCTGCTGCTTTGGTAGCAGAGTTGTCAGCATCTGATGGTAACCAGGGGATAGATAAGGAGATTCAGTAGCTGTGTTAGAGCCTAGTGAAGCAAGGAAGAGCTATTTGAGGAGTGCTGGCCAGATCTATTTGCTGGACAAAGCAGAGGTATTCATGAATTTGAAAGTTAAATGTAAGGGGAAAACATCCTACCATCTTTCCTGGGAACTGGATGTCCCTTGGTCAACCTGCCCAGCACTGGGCTCTCTACCATCCCCTGCAGAGCCGTGTTGAGCCAATAGGCATTTACTTTCTCTATATTTCATTTCCAGGGTAATACAAATAGCTATATTTCCCCATTACCATGCTCAGCACATGCCCAAATCTGTATTCAGTCTTAAACAGCTTGTCTTTTGTGTGTTAGTGTTGCAGTTGCAGCTCTTCCCTGGTGGGAGGGCTTCCAAATACATTTCCTCTGCTTCCCAAGGATATCCCTAAACACCAGCCTGCATAATCATCCTCAGAGGCAGGAATGATGCTTCCTATTTTCACAGCAGTCTTACCAGGCTTCCTTCTCTGCTTTGATTTCACACACCTTCATGTTGAATACTTCAGTGAAGTCAGTGCTAATTAACACCAACTTAACTGTGAGATGCCTTCTTCTGGGAGAGCCAGACTTCACATGGACTTCATTCACTTTTCATTTGTGTCTGATTCCAGTGTAATTCCTTTGATTCACTGGCAATAACTCTCATTTTACAAGTCCACCCAAGCCACAAGGTCTTCAATGGAGAGTGTCACATGTATGGAGAATGGGAAGGGACCACATGTACAAAGCCTGCTGTTCCAGCAGAGAAGGGAGGATGGAAGAGCTGGTTTTGATAGATGGTTCTGTAGATGATTCTACTGCTGGGGATCAAAGAGACCCTCTGTGATCTGTTCTACTTCTTAACTTCCATGTAACACCTTTATATCTAACTTAATCTCCCTTGCTGCTCATTTACACAGAATTATTCTCATCTTCCATCTCACGATGGTGGAGGGCTGTCTGTCACTGTCCTTCTGAACTGTCTTGCTTACGTATCCAATGCACTGGTTTTGCTTCTTCCTAGCCTTCATTCTAAACTAAACAAACACTATTCTTTCAGCTTTTCCTCAGCCAAACTACTTCTATATTTAATAGAATTCCTCTGGGATGTTGCCATCTTCTTTAGCACATTGTCACCCTCTAAAAGGTGGACCCAAACTCCAGTTAACTCCTCAATGGAGCTGAGAAGTGCAGGATAATTGCTTCTTGTGATTAACATGGACCACTCATGTCCCAGAACCTTGTGTTTTTTCATTTACATCCTGTTGCTTTTTCTTGCTCAGCCCATGGTCATGTCTCCCATGCTGTTGGCAAGCCACTCATTCCCTAGGGTCTGCTTTTCTCTCCTGTTCTTTTGCACTCACATTGCCCAGTGCCACTTTTGCTTCAGTGTCATCCTCCTGATTGCAGATACCGCCTTTAGCAGAGTAAGATAACTTTGAATTCCAGTCCTGTCCTGCATATTGCTTGTGACCCCCTCCTCATCTTCTGTCAGCCACAAATTACAGAAACCTATTCTCTATTCCATCATCCAAGTCATTATGTGAATATTGAACAGCACCGGACTCAGGACAGACTCTTGAAGACCTTCTTAGTCTGAAAATGTGTCTTTCCTACTCTTCCTGGAGCACAGTATTCATGAACATGCACTTTTACCATGATTGCTCTGAGGCCATCTTTAAGGGCACATCATATGGAGCTGTGCCAAATAGCTTGAGAAAGTAAGATCATTCCATGTCACCCCTTACTGTCCTGCTCAGCCACATCCACATGATTGGTCTATAATTCATCTGGTTCCATCTTCTGCTTCTTTAAAAAGGGATTCTTTTTGCCTTTGTTCACTCCTTTTGGGATCTCATTCTTGATGGGGATTGGGAAGATGAAGATGTGACTTTCCTACCATTTCCTGTCATTGGTGTTCATAGGTACCAGCAACCCCTGGGAGAACATATTTCTGTATAAATGCGTGACATGAAGGGTGATGAAATTTAAAACAGTATTTGAAGGGGAAATCTCTTATTCTATGAAAAATGTGATGGAACATGGCAAGAAGAAGCCTGGTTGTTGCTCTGAAGGTCTTGCCTGAAATGGTCCTCTAAGTGCTTGATCTCCTTGGAGCTGCTGCTCATCTCATTGCCTACCACATGTCTTGCCTTGGGCAGCAGCAGAAATTGAGGGTCTTACATTTCATTTTCTCAGAGAAGGAGAAGCCCATGACATGCTTACCAGATACATTTCTGTTCCTGATTTATGACTATGTACCTGTCCATCAATGGATGACCATCACTAACACCCCACTCCACATCCTCAGCCTCACTCTGTCAACTGCTTCTTGGTTAACAGCTCCTCCATAGGAACTGATTGCCATCAGAGACTAAGGCAGATTGAAAGCTTTCTCACTGCTTTCATTTTTTCCCCAATGTAAATCCTTTTTCAGGTTTATACCTTTAAATAATCTGAAACACTGCATGATATCAGGAGCAGGAAAGTGACACACAGCAAAGGAATGTTGACCAGAAGAGAGAAGTTCTGGGATTGTTTGGGGTTAAATTAAGCTAAAGCTTATCAACTGAAAAAGAACGTTCATCAGCATTGGGGGTGGATCACAGTCAAGAAATAGGTGAGGTTCTGACTTGTAATAAAAGAAAGAATCTGGTTAAAAATAAGAAAACAGGAAAATAAAACAGCATTAAAATGTCTTTAATGGCACTGGTGAACAAGGCATAGGAATCTATGCAGTCAGATCCTAATCACCCAGTGCTTGAGCCTCCAGAAATGCTTCTCTGTTCATGAGACACATATTAAGGGAAGGATTTGGACTATCTACTAACACTGAAAATAACTTTGAAAAGTAAAAGCCACTGCAATGCGCCAGCCCCAAGAGCAGCAGGAAAGAAGGACAAGTCCCTTAGACTCAGATTAAACCCCAAAGAACTCAACAGGAATATCCAGAGACAATATTTTCCTTTGCCTGCCAAGGGAGATGTTTCCAATACAACAGCTGGAGATGTGTTTCCTTTTATGCTGTTAGCTGCCCCTCTTGTGTCCTTCCAAATTTGCCTGAGAGGACATTGGAAGTCTGCATTTACAATACCCCTGAAGGGAAATGTTGCTTGTACAGATTTCCCCCTGGGCTTTAACTTGCTTCTAAGGCTTTTGACAGAAAAGTGCAAGAATTGCTTAAAGGAAATGAGGACATTGCAATACACATGGATAATATCCTTAAAGACTGAGGTGGGGAAAGCAGAAGAGGAAAAAGACAACAAAAGGTTGCAGAAATAGGTCAGGAAATGGGGCATGGCAAGAGAAGTCTAATTTAAAATCAGAAGCATGATCTATTTGGGAGAAAACATAACTGAAGTGACATATACACAGACTGTGGCCAAAGCCGGGTGATTACAGAGATGCTGTTTTGACAGATAAGGAAGATTTCCAGAGGTTGGTTCCTGGAATAAAACAAGGTGGCAATTCTTCTTTCTGGGTTGTAATGTGTAAGGACTCAAAATGAAACGGAACTGTCAACCTGGGCTGGGAGTTTTGAAAGTCAAAGGAAGCAAGCACTTGAGTTCTGGCAAGAAGAACGACCCAAAGATGCCCTTCCTGGCCAGCAAATCCCTCTGTAAATGACTCAGGACACTGTGACAAAACTCTTGTGCAGTTTGCTAGCTGGTGGCATTGGTTTACAGAGATACTCTGGCAAAAACAACATCTTAATGGCTTCTTGGTTTCCCAGGGAAGTGGTGGAATCACCGTCCCTTGGAAGTGTTCAAAACCCATGTAGATGAGGCCCTTAGTGACGTGGTTCAGTGGTGGACCTAGAGTAACAGTTGGACTTGATGATCTTAAAGGTCTCTTCCAACCTTGTTGATCCTATGATTTTATGATTTAATGTATAGAGGGATGTCTTTGTTGCCCAGGTAGGGAAGATGCATTCCAAGAAAAAAAAATGGACCCTAAATTCCATGTTTCCAAAACAAAAAGTTCATTCACCTGTCGGAAAGCAGGAGAGTGTTTAGCTTTCCATAAAGCCTGAGTAGTGTGCAAGCTAGGAAAGCAAGAGCTGAGAGCAGGCACAGTCCTCAGACTGTTTGAAGAGTCTGTTCTTGAAGTCTATGTGGAGAACAACATAACACATGCAAATCTGTGGGAAGAGATTTCTCTCATCTCAAACACAGTAGGGAATAAACTTCTGGAGGCCACAGCCAAAGAGAAGACATTGCAGAAAGCTATTAACAGTGTCACTGAAAGAACGCTTGGGACTTAGATGTCAATTCAGATCAGAGCTTTCTGTAATTGATAGGATAGAATACAGATGCCGAAAATTAGCAGTGCAAAAAATACCACAGCCCTGAGGTATTCCATAGAATCTGTGAGATCTTGAAGAATGTATTGCAGTGGTCACAAATGGACGCAGAGGAGAAGAAAGATGATAAATGGATATGCACATGGGATGTGTCAATGTTTCTACCTCAGAAAAAAAGCCAGGGATGATGAATCAGATACATTGGACCTGTTGGATTATCCAGGTACACTAAAAATGCATCATTAGAGACTCTTTCACTGAAGTATTTTGTAGGGAACAGTAAACCTTTATTTGGCAGATATAGGCTTCTAGAAATATCATGGTTTAGATCATTCCATACTTAACTGACAGAACTTGGCAAGATTTTGGAGAGTTAGTGAATACCAGAATTCTTCAGTCAAATGATTTGAAGTTAAAGCAAAGTTAAGGGAGTTAAGAACATTTCATATACATATTTTCATGTCTGCATAAAGCCATTACAGGCTCTGAAAAAGATCTGTATCTCACTCTGCTGGACTTAAGAAGACTGCCTTAAGGCACTGATTGTTGCTAGCTGGGTCTTTGCTCAGAAGGCTGAGAATTAGACTGCCTTGCTTAGTCAAATCTGGGTTGGGAAGCTGAGCTTATCTTGAGGCGCAGATAGGTAAAGAGATACATAAAAATGCATGTACAAAATAGAACGATAGATGAGAAACTCAGTTACTTCAGTCTCAGTGGCTGATGACCCCCGCATGCTGTTTTAGCTGCAGCTGGACATAAGATGCGATGTGAGAACTTCTGTTTGCAAAACAGTTGTGAAGGGATCACACTCGGGTTAATCTAAGAAATAGAGAACAAGGAACACATCCTCCAATCTCTATTCTCAGCATAGGCCTGAGAAGCATTTCTTTTCAATATAAATCTTCCTATTTATTCTGTAAATTTCGTATATTTTCAATATAAATATTCCCATAAGGTGTGGATTACTGAGGAACCCCAAACACCACAGCATTTAGCTCTTTGGGGGCCAAATTGCTCAGTGACTATAGTTAAGGAGCATACACTTAACACTGCTGTGCTTGAGAAGGGAAAATGCAGTCATTAGAAGCATTAGAGCCTGTAATAATAGTTGGAGCATGTAGCACTCTCTTTCTTCTAAAGGCTGGAAAATTAGTCCTACGGCAATTACTGATAATGAACTTGAGGGTGCTGAGGCGCTGGCACAGGGTGCCCAGAGAAGCTGTGGCTGCCCCATCCTTGGCAATGTTCAAGTCCAGGTTGGACATAGGGGCTTAGAGCAAGCTGCTCTAGTGGAAGGTGCCCCCGCCTGTGGCAGGGGGTTGGAACCGGATGAGCTTTCCTAAAGGTCCCTTCCAACACAAGCCATTGTATTATTCTATAATCTTTTTGAAGTCACTGTCTTCCCATCTGAAATCGCCCCTTTTTGCCATCATTTAGGTTGGCCACATGTTTAAAAGCATCCTTTTCCTCTCCAGTGGGGGATGGAGTTCTAGTTTTGGGGCTGCTATATCGAGATTATGCTTAGGAAAAGACCTCACCAGGACTGTTGCTTTCACCATTACAATGGAGAGCTCTGATATGTCTCAGTCTTCTCAAGGACATCAAAGAGGAAATGTCACAGCACTGGATGGCAAACAGAAGCCACCCATGTGTGAAGCATTACTGATGATTGCTCTCCTTTTTCAGATGGCTCTTGGTTCACCCAAATGAGGCACCAATTGAAGGGATAATGACTCCTCTTTCAACCGCAGCTTTCATTCCAAGTCTTTTGATATGCCAGTAAGAGTTGCTTTAAAATGCTAGCAATAAATACTCATTCAAAGCAATACATTTAGCACCTCGACTGTAAGGTCCATGTATGTTCCCATCAGCTGTATTTTTGATGGAATAAATGCTAGGCAGGAACAATACTGCATTTTCCACAACCCTTCCTCCACACACACACACACAGACTCACTTGAAAATGCACGAGCACACACGCATTCTCTTGTTTTCTGGAGAGATTGGAATGCAGGTGACCTGTATGCTTCCCACTTTGCAGCCATGGCCAGTTACACCACCTTGCTGTGCTATGCCTCTCCAAGAAAATGCATAATGGATTCCTCTGTTAGGGACAGGATGCCCACAATGTCTTCTTGGGATCAGTCTAATAGGAATAGCAAAGATCATTCTGAATATCAAGAAAGTCTGATATTCGTATTGAGTCACCTTCCTTAGGATGTGCTTTCTGAAGTGTATGAAAGTCAAATACCAGACTTGAAGCCACAGGAAGTCATGCAATCAAAGCTCTTGCTCATCATCATCTTTTTGGTGAATAGGGGCATGCCTGAGCCTTGTCCAACACATAAATTGATCTCTGGACTAGGAGTACGAGATGTCAGAAAGGGGAAGAAGACAAGGTGGTATGATTGAATAGACCCAGTCACAGTTAGGCCCAAAAAAGAGACATCTTGGGTCTAAATTTGCTTTGCTGTGCCTCAGGAGAGAATATTTAAGTCTCTGTCATGTGGCCGGGACATTTTAAATTCAAACTTAATTGGAGCTTGTGGTCTTATATATATTCACTTTAAGTATTTAAAGATCTTCTCTAGCCCTTTAGACCTTAGTCTTAGATTTAGTCTTTAATACAGTTGTCCTTACAGCTCTCTGCTAGATGTACACTTATCTTCACAGACAAGGAGCTTATATCCAAAGACCCTCAGTTATCCCATAGGACGCTTATTTTTAGGCACCTATGTTAAGATCCTATTGATCACAAGCCTCCTTTACTCCCATGTCCTGATGATGATATAACTGGTTAGCAGTGGGATGGGGGAAGTACCTCTGTTATAGCAGAAATCAGGGATTGAAGCCCCCTCAATACGAGATCAAGGTGAACCCCAAATTTTGGCAAGCAATGAACAAGACGTGGATCATGTTCACTGCCAAAACTTGTATCTTGTTTTATGATATGGGTTCTGAGTTCATATTTTGGAAGAGCATATATCCAGTTTGAGACTTGATAGATGCTCAGAAATTTCAGGCTTTCTTTCTGATCAGATGGATTCATCTTCTTTGGAATAGATACAGAGCTATTTGCAACCAGGTCATGCACTGAGTGTGATGGTCTGATTTGCATCTTCCTTTCTCATAAGAATATTGTTGATAGCTGATTTTGGTGGTTGCTCTGGCTGAGTCAGTCCAGCAGGACAGGGCATTCCAGAGGCATCTTTGGAAAACACAGGCTGAAGCCTTGTCAAAAAGGATGTGTTACTGCAGGAGAATAATGATCTCTAGGGAGACTTCACCCCAAGTTGTAGTGAGAGCTTTCATGAAGAATTCTTTTCTCCTTCAGGGTCATGGAGGCACGATGTAACTTCACTCGACCACAAGCACCCAGAGGGCTCTGGATTTTCTTCCAACTTGAATGTTTGCAAACACAATCCAACAACTAATGCCTCAGTACATGGGTTTTTAGCATTTTTTTGCAGTCAGGTTCTAGTCATTGACTTGGTGGGGGACAAATAAATTGCTTCATTTATTTGGGCTTTGTCAGAGTCTGAGTGACACTTGCCTCCTTGGCAAATGGCATAAAGAGAAGGGCTGCCAAAGGCAAATAGGGGATTATTGAGTTCATCTCAGCAGATGGCTAAAACCCAGCTCACTGAGCCCTCTTTGGCTTGCCTTTAACACTTCTGTCCGTGACATTCCACATTCATTTTGCATTCCTAAGTCATCCCAGGGCAGAGAATTGGGCATCATCTGACTTGCTCAGATCCATCATGCCAAAGGGCAAGTAGGATGGCTTGCCTAATAAAATTAGGCAGGGGTCTTGACTTACAGGACATCTCAAGTTTTCAGGCTCCTCTGAAGGTATCTAGGTGCCATGTATGATAAGCAGGATTACAGATCAGAGGAATGTGGTTTCTTCTGGTTCTGATTCTATACAATGAGTAAATTATCTTCTATGCGTATCAGGTATTAGAGGGGAAGAAAACATGCAGTGAATGTTACTGTGTCTATTTGTATTTCCCCAGTGCCTGTGAAGTCCTGCTTGAAGACATGGAGCAAGTACAGACAAACAATTGCTTATAACCTGAAAGTAAGGGGAGAAAGGTCAGAGCTGTAGTCAGGAAGTACATTTTCAATGCCTGCTCCAGACATGTACGTTGTTGGCCTGAACTTTTCAATATTGCTTTGACACCATCGGACATCACTTTCCCGAGGTGCTCTCAGCAAATTCCACCCCCTCAGTACTGGCTGGAGAGAATCACTGGCAAAAGGAGATCAGTTTGGGATTTCACTATGTGTGTGCTATGTCTGTAAAACCATCTAAGTTCACAGAGGACTGCGGACAGTGATAGCAGTGAGTGGTGTCATCCTCCTTGCATGAGCTGCTGATCTAATCCAGCAGAACAGTGAGCCAGCCCTCAAAGTGTCCATGGTATTGGAGTACTAAGCATGCACTAAGCTCAGGACAAGAAAGGTGAAAAGGAAGGAAACCTTTCGCTGCCTAAAAAACAGCATCCCAAAGGGTATCAACCTGGTGTAGTGGAAGGTGACAGGGGATTGGAACTGGATGAGCTTTAAGGTCCCTCCAACCCAAACTAGTCTGGGATTCTGAGTCAATTGCTGGGCACTATGATATCGAGGTGATAACTATGAGCTCTGGACTAGGTGTATGGGAATCCCTGGAAGGGCTGTTCTCAAGCAGGGTTGGGGGAAGAACCATTGGTACGGCAAAGGTGTTCACTCTGCAGCTATGACAACAGTAAATGAGAAATGAAGCTTGAGCTCTTCCCTTAGGTAAATGCCTGACTGTAAAATCATGACTAGAGACCCTAGTCTGAAAGAGGTTTAGCAATGACCACCACAATTAGCCACCTGGCCCCATTCATGCATCACTGCCTGTTTACGGATAGTTGGGAAATACTAGGAATATTTCTTGCAGACCCCCTTGCCATTGTTTTTCATTCAGGACAACAGTGTGTAACAACTTACTTCTGACAGTTCTGGGTAAGTTGAAAGGGTCTGGTTATCAGGCAATTGCCTATCAGCAAGCAACTGCATCCGTCCTGCAGATTTAATGGGACCCAGCCTATGAGGATTGCCCAATGATGGCCATTTTTCCCAGCTGAACACAGAGGCATGGTCTGGTGCACACCTCAGGTTTAGACCTTAGATCTATAGGTGTCTGTCACATTAGCACAGGATGCAAGTGCACTTTGCAATGTCCTCTCCCAGCCATTTGCATGTGCTGGCTGAGAGTGACTCTGGCATGAAGGGAGGCATACACCTTTGCAGGTAAAACAAGGCTTGTAGAGTGACAGCCCCTGGCACACCATAACATGTTGGATGTGATATGTTTGGTCAACAGAAGACGTCTGAAGTGCAGGATGTACAGGAGGTAGCAGAGCAGAAGGGATCCTATACCATAGAGGATGCATGTGCACAAGAGATCCAGCCTAAGCACAAGGGCAGTAAAAGGCAGGAGCCTTCTGCATCACCCATTGTGCAAGATTTGACAGGCCTGATTTAGGAAGAATTACGTAAAGCATGTCCAAATAACCCAAAGGGGTGATAAACCACTCCTGATGCTTTGTTGGAGATTTTGGGTGGTTATTTCCCTCTTTGCAGCAAGTGCTATAAAAGCAAACACCAAATGTTCTGGAGTCAACAGCTTGTCATGGAAATAACAGTGTTCATCACACCCTAGGACTGTGCGTGAATCAGGGATGTCAAAGGCTTCACACCTAATACATACAGAACTGGAGGGGAAGGGGATGTATCCCAGAGCACCAGGTCTAACAGCACCACAAGAAACTGTGGTTCCTCTTTAAAAATCCAGAGCAAAAGTGTTGGGTGAATCAGGAAGGGAAAGTAGTAGGATCCTGTGCTGGTGCTCTCTGGGCATTTTATTCACTGTTTCCAGACCACATGGGGTCATCTTTCCTGTGAGGGTGCTGAGCGCTGGCACAGGGTGCCCAGAGAAGCTGTGGCTGCCCCATCCCTGCAGTGCTCAA
>JASSUY010038283.1:0-39185 GCA_032466535.1 Forpus xanthops | reverse complement strand
ATTTTCCAGTGAAGACTGAGGCAAAGAAGTCATTAAGAACCTCAGCCTCCTCCAAATCCAGGGTAGCCAGTTCTCCCGATAGCTTCTGGAGAGGGCCCACATTGTCCCTAGTCTGTCTTTTATTTGCAATATACCTATAAATACTGCTTGGATTTGCCTCCAAGTCAAAGTAAATAGGCTTTAAAATAACTTGAACAACATAGAAAGCATAAAGAGAAAGAAATAATCTGTGACACGAAATAAAACGTCTTTAGTAAATGAAAATGAGTTAAATATTAAATGAAATTACAAACATCTAATCCCAGTTTTTAGAGGTATCTTTCATGGAAGGTACAGATTTGGACAGTTTCAGAGTCCTCTTCCTTATTCCATTGCAGCAAACACTACAGAATTATTATCTGATATTTTAATAGAAATAAAAAACATATCTATTTCTGGATAATTAACAAAGCCTGGAAAAGTGATCCAAAATATTATGTGCTTTGTCTTTTATATGTATTTCTTAATTTTCATAGAAACATTTCAGGTTGGAATACCAGTCTGGAAGAGACCTTAAGCATCATCTGGTACAACCTTTCTTGGCAAAGAAACCCGTAAAAAAACAAAAGCCTATAATTTAAAAAAGGTACTGTCATTTTCTCCCTCACTGTAAAATTTCATCTGACATTCAGCATAAGTGAAACCCTTCAGACATGAATTGCTACTGCTGAAATTTTCCTCTTCATTTCAGCAGATGACGTCAAGTCAGAGAGAAAGCAATTGCAGAAAGTTGCACACATGCTGGAATTGTAACCAAGCTCAGTTTTAGTGTATTCCAGGGTCTGTAGTGTTTACACTGTAGCATCAATTTTCTATTATTATGATTATCAAGATTCAAAGTGCAACATTAAGCTCTCCAGACTTGAATGTTCCCCAGCCTAAGCAGTAATACTTTGCGGTAACCTGTATATTGTTATTACAAACCTAAGCAGTAAAAACAGAATAATATCTTGAGGTAACTTCTTTACTCTTCACAAGACAAAGATAATTCTCTCTTGGATGAGACCAACAAAGCCGGAAAGAACAAACTGAGTCAAATGAAAACCTGGCAAAGAAGCTGAAAGGACATAAATTTAGCAGAGGTGAAGAGTGCATATCCTCAATTTGAGAGTGCATATTCACAGGTGCACGGGCACACTCATATATACACACACAACAAAGGATCTTTTCTTTATTAAGCTAGTGCTTTACTTTCCAGCCTCAAACAGGGCACCTTGTTAACCAACCTAGTGACAAGGTATTGCACCAAGACACAGTGTCTCTAGCTTGCCCAATCAAATACTGCAAACACCCTGAATTGCCAGAAAATGGTTTCTGCAAGATGAAAGTCTATCTGAAATTACTAGGTGAAAATTCTATCTCACGCTCAGTGAGCAGACAAAAAAACACTGAACACTCTAGAAAATGAGCACATTCAGCTGCATCTTCCCTGCATTATTCTACATAAATATTGGATTTGGAGTTTTGTCAGTGCTTATTTATGGTTTATCGACAAAAAAAAAAGTCATTAAGTTGAGAGCATGGGACGCGTGGAAATGGACAAAAACATATATGTGCTGTTATAAACTGGAATCCACTATCTGAAACCAAAGCAGTAGCCAGGAAAACAATGCATCAGAATATCATGAACTTGTTTTGTACCCCAACATCTGCCAAAATTTACCTAATTCCTTGCTAGGCAAGTTCTTACACTTCAATAATGAGAAACAGCCTACCTACGTGGCCCAAGCTCAGCACCAGTCAGGTGCCGAGAGCCTTATGAACAATGCTAAAATCAGCTAAATATTCATATAAGCATGAATGATTATCAGTGGGCAACCCACTTTCAGAAGCTTTTTTTACCAACACAGATAATTATCCACTCAACTAAATGCCTGCTTAGGCACTTATGAAGTCACATAGGACATCCAACCTGAAGGCCCTCAAGTGTCTTTAAGTACTCCAACTTTCCACCTTAAAGTTTACATTTGTTTGTAAAGCATTTGTAGAGTTCTGTGATTACTCTTTCAGAAATTTACTTATAAAAAAAAAGTTTCATTTACAGGGATAAATACAAAGCAACCAACCTAATTTCTGGAGTTACAAAACTAAACTAGAATCTAGCATCCAAGCCTCAGATTCTCTACCTTACATATACAAATCACAGTTTTACAATATTTTTGCTGTTGTTTTCTCTCCTTCATGGATAACTCTGTAACTCTACTGTCCACAAAGGGTTGCCCTTGTGATGCTGGGAGTAGCAACCTTGATGACAACAAAGTCAACTACACTTTAATTTTAATCACAAGATTAAAATTCATTGCTGCCCAAAACCAACATAACCCTTAACATACCAGCACTACAATCTACAAAGGCGAGTTCAAAAGTGTCGTGGTTTAAGGCGCTCATGCAGTTTTGCTCACTCACTCCCCTCTCTTTCTTCCTCCAGTACCAGGGGGATGGGGAGGAGATTCAAAAGAATGCAACTCCTACAGGTTGAGATAAGAACAGTTTAGTAACTGAGGTATAACACAAATCACTACTGCTAACACCAATAATAATACGAGAGAAATACAAGGAAAGAGAATGCAAATGCTTACCACCCGATACAAAGCACGACCACGCAGTGCACCCCCACCCTTCTGGGTCTCTCCTCTCTGTTTTTACATCCTGGGCATGACACTCTGTGGTATGGAATATCTCTTTGGTCAGTTTGGGTCAGGAGTCCTGTCTCTACTTCCTCCCAGCTTCTCCTCCTCCCTGGCAGAGCAGGAGGCTCAGAAAGTCCTTGCTCAGACAAAACATTACCAAGCACTAACTGAAAACACTGGTGTTATCAGCGCTGCTCCCAGGCCCAAAATCAAAACCACAGTGCTGCACCAGCTACCAAGAAGGAGAAAATGATTGCTACTGCTGAACTCAGGACAAAAAGACAAGTCCATTTTTCTGGGAGTAAGGATCTATACAAGTTCTGTGACAGACTCAAAACTCCAAGAAGTTCATAAAAGCCAGATACAGGAAAAGCTGCTTAGGAAAAAAAAAAAAAGAAACAAAAAGTAGCACAGGGTGCAACATTAAAATTTGATCTCTTCAAAACATTAGCAGATCAATGCTATCTTATATGATACTAAGATGGCAGTACAGCCTGCGTAAAAAGGATTAACAGTATGAAATTAGTTATTAATTACTTGGAAGACGTAAAAGCATAATCCGTAAATGTAATCTGTATGCATTAAAATATGCAATTTCTATAATGATAACTCAACTTCAAAGTATATTTTTATTACCTTAACAGTTCAAGTTCTTCTGTTAATAAACAACAATGGATTCTGAGAAGACAGAAGAGCTTTCACAACTTACTTTGTACAAAAAGACTGTAATTCAATAGTGAGGGAGGGAGCAAGAAAACAATGGCTAAACAAAAAATGCCTGTCTGTAGCCTTCTCACCTGGATGGAAAAAAAAGAAAACTTTGGACATTGTTTTTAACCTTCCCCTCCTATTATGAATGACTGAGCTACCAAGAAAATAAGTACATGTGCCTCTACATATTCTTCTATATATTTCATGGTGACATGTATTGACCCACGTATACCTAGACACCCGAGTGCAAATCTAATGTTCTCAGATGTCTTCTATTACAATTATTGGTCATGGGTGCACCCCACTGATTTCAGCATACATATCAGTAGCCTCAACAAAAGGTCTGGATCTCATGAAGATTTCTCTTCTTAATTCTCACAGCATAATCCTCCCAGGAATTCAACAAAACAATTCTCCTTCCCTTTAAAAAGATACCAGTCAGGAAGTTAGATATTGCATCAAGCAGCTACTAAACCAGACCACCCTCCTAGCCACTACATTACCAGTCCTTTGGAAGCTGCTACTAAAACGCTAAAAGCCAAGGCTGCAAAAAATTGCTTCCAGCAGACAGGAATGGAAACATCTGACTTGCTGTGGTGCACAGAAGCAAGATTTTTCCTGTCATCTCATCAGAGTCCATGCTGCACTGATAGACAATGGGTCTATTCTAAGAACGACCCTATTAAGCTGTGCAGTTACAGCAAACTGCCAACCAAGGAAGAGACTTGTTTATGCCTAAATCTAAACATTATTTAGCAATCAGATGGGAAGTATCCTGCAGGTAAGTTTCCTCTCTAATTCCATGTACTAAGTGTGCTCTTCTTTATAAAAGCTCCAGTTAATGCGATCAAAATATAGCACTTCATTTTTTCTATCTTCAAACTCTGTTCAGTTCTGTAAGGCAGCTGACAGTCAGCTTATAGCACCAGCTTTAGCTCAGGCTTGGCTTTCTACTTGAAGAATGACACTGGCTTGTCTTTCTTCACATGTCCAAGACAAAACCCAAGAACACTGCTTTTTCAGCTTGGGATGAACACATCACTGTGCTACCTCAAAAGGCATCAGCTCCAAGGTGATGTTTTATTATGTTCCGTTATACAACTTCAGCAACAGTTCAATTCTCGCTGGTGTCATGCATCAGCTGTCTTCTCCACTTCTGTGTTCCTTTTTATGCCACTCTCCAGGAATAAGCACAAGGCTTCAGCATATCAGGACAGCTGTCTGTTTAATTCCTTACTAAAA
Source organism: Forpus xanthops (assembly GCA_032466535.1). NCBI lineage: Eukaryota > Metazoa > Chordata > Aves > Psittaciformes > Psittacidae > Forpus > Forpus xanthops. The sequence continues at coordinate 34,563 of JASSUY010038283.1, read as the reverse complement.
TAAACATTTTCTTCAGTAAGGTTAATTCCTAGGTTAATGTCCTAAGGTTAATTCCACACTTGCAGTAGAGAAAAGAAATATGTATTTGAAATATATATAGATATTTGAAAACTTACTTCATTAAAGAAATTCAACCTAAGTTAATTCTTTGCTGTAAGTCCCCCTGTAGGATTTGTCTTTTTCAGACTTTCATCTTTACAGGTCAAATATATCCTGGTAGCTGGGTGCCAGCCAGGCACATCACCGAGCACTGTGAACATTAAATAATAAAAATATAAGCTGTTCCTCTTCAAAAATGAACAGTTATTACACCAGCTGGATTGCTTTGGACAAGACAGCCTATAAACTAAAGAGACCAAGCTTTAGCATAGGAGAAACTGAGGCATCTCAAAGAAAGCACCACATCAACAGGCAATACCTTTAGGCCAAGACAAAAGAGCTGAATTAGGCATAGGAGATTGAATTAGTCAATTTAGCATAAAGACTTAATAGTTTGACTTTAATTAAACAATAGCATTAAAAATCTCTGTTATACCTTGGAAAATACTCAATGGAACAGGACAGGTTTCTAAAGGAAGTTCTCTGCTGAGATATGTTCTCTGCCACCCATCTGTGCTGCTTCAGAGGGTTCCAATTCTGACATAAAAAGAACCAAGTGAAGGCCCACAGAAAATACAAAACTTGAGTCAACAGCACCTGTAAGATTAAAAGTGCAAATACAAACACAAGAGTAATGCAGTAAAGAGTACTGCAATTACGCTGTACTTTGCTACGAGTTGGACAATCTTGGCAGTAAGTGATTTATCATTACCAGTGTTTCATTCTAGACTATCCATATATCTGCAGATAACAATCTCCTTTGAGGTTTTAATGTTCGTGATGTGTATATGTTGGATTTTATACATTTCAGTAAATCCTTTGTCACCAAAGAAGCTATTAATTTAGTCAAACAATTAACATTTGCAATATAGAAGAATCCAATTGCGAACTATGGTAAATCTGAAGGTTGGTGAGAAAGAATAGCTAACTATTTTGATGAATGGATCATTTTTCTTTTATAAACACCCAGAAAATTAAAAGCACCTGGAATGTGCAGGATGGCTCTGTACATAAGGCACTCTTAGAACAAGTTCCATCAACGCAAAAAAGAATTTATCTTGCATTTTATTTGACAGAGGTGACTAAACTTTCTGATGGAGGTGACCAGGTTACTCAAACAGTTATCCAGACATCCATTATCATGAAACAAAAGAAATGCCTGGGCCCTGAAATCTCTTTGGAATGGTGCACAGAAAGTAGAAACAAATGCTTCAACTATGATATCAATTATATGCAGGAAAAAATTAACGGACTTAATTACTTGTCAATGTACATCATAAGCATGTGAGAACAGTTCAAAATAGACACATGAGGACTATGACAGTGCCACAGAAATGCCTCTTCTTTTGTGATGAAATGTCTCTATAAAATAAATGACTGCAAAGTAACATAGGCATTTGGGATCCCTGATGCACACTACTCCAGTATTTTAGAGGATGCTACTACAAGCCAAAGAAAAAAAAACCAAGCTTGTCAAAAGCAGTATAAGAAAAAGGAAACACCAGCTTAAGCTTCAAGGAAAAAAATCCATAATGGAATAAACCTACAGATTTACAATTGAATTTGAGTTGCAACCTTAACTATAGCTTTCACTGTCAGGAACAAGGACATTCATAAACATTGCCTACTGACACAAAGATAAAAGGGGTGGGGAAAAGTATGTTTGGTACATCACAGCTGTCTTCCATTACCTGTAATTACCCATGTTCAGACCATGCTAGGAACAAAAGGAACAGTTAACTGCATGTTACAAGGCAACAGTGTAGTACTACTTCCAGTACATGTTATTCACTTCCAATGAAAACCAAGTATTCCATTCATAGGGCACAAGGATTTGCTTTACACTGTGTCTAGTCTTTTAATAGTAAGAAAATACCTTCCTCTTCTACACCATTCATACTACATTCATAGACTTTTTAGCTCTCAATTTTAATCAGCCAAACAAAGCTGCTCTTACAGTCTCTTCTTACAACACTCATTCATCATTCTTCCAGTCATTCTTGTAGATCTCCTTAGCACAAATTCTGCTCTCAATTCATATCTCTGGAACATGTGAGATAAAAATTGTATGCAATGTTTCAGTTGAGATCTCACCAGGTCTTTCAACAATGGAACAGATGCTTCCTTATCTACTTAACATTAAGATCTTTCAGATGAATCTCACCAGATGATCAGGCTCTTCTGACACCCTCATGAACCTTCTCATTTGCAGTCACTATTGCTTTGTAAGGTCATGGCTTATATTTGACAATTCTGTTATTCAGCGTAAATGTAGGACTTGCTGTTCATCATTCTACTACAGGGCTATAAGCTTCAGCCAATACTGCACATTATTTTATTTTCTTTGCTGGGTCCTAATATCACATCTGTAAACTCATGTTATCATACAAAAGCAAAGGTGACAATATCATAAAGTTAAAATAAGTGGTGGTGAAGGAAAGAAAGTCATAGCATCACAGAATAGTTTGGTTTGGAAAGGACCTTAAAAACATCCAGTTCAACTCCCTGCCATGGGCAGGGACACCTCACATTAGACCCTGTCACTCAAGGCTCTGTCCAACCTGGCCTTGAACACTGACAGGGATGGAGCATTTACTACATCTTTGGGCAATCTGTGCCAGTGCCTCATCACCCTCATAAGAACTGTCTCCTATTTAATGACAGACTAAAGTGTTTTTTCCTTAAAATACAGTATCACTGAAAGGGCGAGGGGATAAAGTATGACAAAATATTCACCTGATAAATTAAACAAATCTCACCATCCTGAACAATTTCCAAAACTGAAAACAAATGACCTTGTGCATCCACTCTGCCTTCCACTTCCCTTCCATACTATTTGATGATCTCACTCCCATACTCATTATTGAAACAAAATCCTTAAAATGAGGATTATGGTGAGTCAGATATTTACAATACTGGGTTAATCCCTTTTCTCTAACACAAAAATGCAGTAGTTTTCATCACACTAGTGATAGGGTAAAACCGTATTCAGAGCAGGATGCCAAAAATCCATCATGATGAATAAAATATTTTAAGTTGGCATGTTCAGCAGAAAGTTCCCTGTCATTAAGTAACAGAAATGCTGAGGAAAACAATCTTAAACCCCACCACTAAAGCAAGCACCTTGGGTTCTTCTTTTCTAAGAGATTTCCTCTCCAGCAGCTTACAAGACACAAATTCATAGTAATAATGGACTATTACCATAAACCACAGACTAATTTAAAGACAGTCTGGTCTTCAGGGGTTTGCTTCACTTTTGAGAATGGAAAACTCACATTTTTTTGTGCTATCACTGCTGCAGAGCAGAGTAGATTTGTATGTAATATCACTGCTTTACAAGATACAATCCAAAGGCGTGTGGTATTTTCCATAAAATTCTGACCTACTTAGTGGTTTCAGTCTTGGCTTTTCCACTTGTTGAATTATGTCCCAACTTTTGCTCTTGCAACTCAAACATTTTCACTATCAAGAATACTGAAAGAATTACAGAAATTGTGCACAGAATAACTATTCCTTTTCAGATTTAAAGTCTCTTAAAGTTTTGTACCAGAAACCATATGATATTTCTGCTGATGCTGCATACTTTTCAAACTCTGCTTTTTAAAACAAGCTTCTTTGTAGTTTTCCTTGCTAATGCAGAGTTGAAAATACTTTCCTTCTCTTGCTACTTTAAACAGTATTGAGCAACAGGCAATATAGTTTTTTTTATATATGATTTTACAATTTAGCCATTTCATTCTATTATGAACTCTCAATTTTCCTGTATCTTTCACTGTTCAAGGAAAAAAGGACACAGAAATAATGTATTTAGTCATTTAGTCCTTTTCTTGCTTCATCTGTCTTAAAAACTTCTTTAAACATGAAATTACACATAAACCCATTAAACTATCAGACTCAAAAATATTTTCCCTCATCTCATTTCCTTCAATCTGAATACTCTCCTTCCTTTACAAAAGAGAAACTGCCTGACAAAGAGTGTCATTCTTACATGTCTGATCTATTTTATTCACCTTTTCAAGAGAACTGAGGTAACTGTGACTTTCAGAAGGTTTTATTGTCTCATTTGCACTATTATCTCCCTCTGGAGAGATCAGATTATGCTGTCTCTCTTCTGCCAAAAGACAAATAGATGGGCTAGCTAAACTGTTAGATCTTATTTCTAGGTTGTCCAGATTTCTTTGTCCATCAGGTGAAGCTCTGTCTGCAGTAGTATGCCTGCACCTGGTCTCCTTCTTTTCCCAGGCTCCTATATAAACATTTCAATACCACTGGGATAACTAAACAATTGCTTGAAAAGTTTATCAGTTTCAAGGTTCCTTTCATGCTTATATCCAGCCCTGATAGTTCTTTATTTAGATTAAAACTCAGATACCTAAACAGTGGAAACCTTGCCAACAAGCTTCTGAATCAGCAAAATCTGATCTCTAGCAGAGTGAAGAGATCTTCCTGCCCAGCATGACTACATCCAAATGAGTTAATTCACCTTTATGCAATACACCTGATACACAAAACAAGTATCTGTTCCCTCAATGGGAGATTCTATGACTGTGGTATAGTCCCACGCTTTTTTCCTGCAGCAGCAGGTTTCCTAGTTTTCCACTTATGCAGTGAAAACACTAGTTTGCCTCTCGGAAGTTAAGAAAATCTTAGCAGTTCTACTCACCAACTCACTGTACTGAGAAACTCTTTTTAACACAATAGTTCCCTCTAGAACATTTTTACTATTAGTATAATACATAAGAATATTCTGGAGGGATATTGAATGGCTCTACTATGAAAGGATCTGCTGCATTAATACCTGACTCAGTGGTACTGAATACCAGCATGCATTGTCATTCAGCATCAGCCTAAGGAGAACACTTACACCTCTATTTTAATACATACTACCCTAAATCTCTCTTTGTAACTCCACCTGGTATCTGACTCATCTCTTAATTTTTTCACCTCCCTTCCTAGCAGCTGGAATGAAAAGAGCATGGGACGTGTCCCATCTCCCACTTCAGCAGGCCCATGGCGCAGCAATAACACAGTAGCTCTGCCACTGTGGTTATGCTTTATATGCAACATATGGTCTCAAAGGGCACCATGAGATAACCCTTGTGTTTTCTCAGTGTGGTGAATGAAGACAGTAACAAAGTTGGACTAATGGGAAGGGCAAACAACAAAGGCCCTGCTGCTAAAAGAGCTGCATGGCCATTTTTACCTCACCGAAAGTTCACTGTTTTTAACATCTTGTTAGAAGATCAGAATTACAAACCACAGTTGTTCTTTCAAAAGCTTACTTATTTTAGATAACGTGAAAATGTGTTCTTGCTTTTTCTATTGTAACCACTGCACAAAACTTATGAAAAAAGGATTTATGCAAACGACAGTAATATTCAGTACAAAAGTGTTGTAGGATGAAGTAAGCTAACAAAAGACAGGCAATGCCAGCAGTTATCAAATAACAGTTACAACTTTGTTTATAATATAGTTACAGGAGCCATGTGAAAAACTTCCACGCTAAACAAGGTATTCCACACCTCTGCTTCAGGGGCACATAAACCACCAACACTATCTTAGTGATTTAGAAAAATGTATGAAACAATAGAGCTTATATGTCTAAGAGAAATAGCTTCCTATAACTTCCTATACTTTTTTTCTGTGCCTGTGACACTAAACAAATAGGAGTAAATACAAAATGACTTAATAAACTTTTCCTGAGAAGAGTATAGAGTCACTTCTTTAAAAAAATGGATAGTTAACATAAATGTTAGCCTTGTTCTTCCACTGGAAAAACAGCAACTTGGAAGCAAAATCCAAAATTCTCAAATATGGGACAGCACTCATATCAAGTCTTGAAATTTGAACTTCATTACATGTAACTTATCATTCAGATGGCAACCATCAGCTACCTATTTCTAGTAATACTTGGGGAGCCTCTCTCCTCAACAAGGCACAGAAGGAATCATAAGGGTTCCTTCTGTGAAAACATCAAATATAAACAGTATTTCTTAGCCACTCACCCCTTTATTTAAAATCTGAAAGAGGAGATCAAGTGCACCATCAGTAAGTTTGCAGATGACACCAAGTTGGGTAGAAATGTTGATCTGCTTGAGAGTAGGAAGGCTCTATAGAAGGATTTAGACAGATCCGAGGCCAACTGTATAAGGTTCAACAATGCAAACTGCTGGGTCCTGCACTTGGGCCACAACAGTCCCATGAAATGCTATAGGCTTGGGGAAGAGCAGCTGGAAATCTGCTCATGGGAAAGGAGCTAGGAGTGCTGACTGATGGAGATGAACATGAGTAGCTTGTGCCCAGGCAGGCAAGAAGCCACCAGCATCCTGGCCTGTCCCAGCACCACTGTGGCAGCAGGGCCAGGGCAGGCACTGTCCCTCTGTGCTGGGCACTGGTGAGGCTGCACCTTGAATCCTGTGTTCACGTCTGGGCCCCTCACTACAAGAGAGACATTGAGGTGCTGGAGTGGGGCCAGAGAAGGGCAATGGAGATGGTGCAGGGCCTGGAGCACAGTATGATGGGCTGAGGGACTTGGGGGGTTCAGTCTGGAGAAGGCTCAGGGGGGGACCTTATCTCTCCCTACAACTGCCTGACAGGAGGATGGAGCCATGAGGAGTCTGATCTCTGTTCCCAAGGAACAAGGGATGAGACAAGAGGAAACTGCCTCAAGCTGCACCAGGAGAGGTTTAGCCTGGATATTAGGAACAATTTTTTCACAACATGGGTTGTCAAAGATGGGGTCAAAGGATGACTGTGTTGGAGATTTTGATAGAACAGGCTGCCCAGGGCAGTGGTAGAGCCACCATCCCTGAAGGTATCTTAAAAACACATTACCGACAATATTCATCTTTCTTGCCTATAACAGTGACACTTACTGTTACTCTTTTTCTCCACCTGCATCATTACTCCTCTGTTCATCTAGAATCTCCACTTTCTACTTTTAAATATACCAGTACATCATTCTCTCAAATTCTGTTAGCATTCACAACAGTTCCTTATAACCACTGTTTCTTGACTTTTCTTCACCTCTCCTTATCTTCTGGTTCTGCACTCTGAATGTTACTTGCATGTCTCTTTCATTTGTTCCTTTGAAGTTCTTATGAGAATCTCTTCAACACTTCAAATGTTCAGTAACAGTAACAAAACACGATAAATCAGTTTTTTATCAAAACAATGTGGAAAAATCACATTTCATTGACTGGAAGTTCACCTTGGACAATTTAAAGGCTGCAATTTTATTTCAATTTCACCATATAAATGCCAGACAGTATAAGAAACTGTCACTGTAATTGGCAAGTTTAATATCAGATTTAAACACAGCAAGTCTCAGCTATTATGATGGCTCATTGTTGGTTCCGCGTGTGATGCAAAAGAAAACGCAAAATACACATCTCTGGAGCAATTTTTAAAGCAAGAATGCTATTTTACTTATATATAACATTGGGGATATTTATGTCAGAGATTTTTTAAAAACTGACTTCCAAATACAAGTGCTTTTATATTAACACATCTCCCTTTGTCCAAAATGATTAAATCATTTTATGTAAAATTAATGTACTATATATTTCAAACTTGAAAATTTAGTATGCCTTTATCAGTGTTTACTACTCAAAACAAAAGCATAGCTCTTTTATAATATACCACTAGATATAACACTGGAATGAGTGAACTAATGTGAATTTTATTTTTTGAGGTCTATGACGAAGATAATGAAAAAAATCACTGCCTTGTCACAAATACCACTAGTGTGGTGCAACGCATTCACTTATTTATTGCATGCTGTAAAGTGATTTGGTAAGAATTTCATTGTGCATTTAGGTTCAATTTCACATTTGTTTCCACCCAGTGGTCTGGTTCAAATACACGGTTAAGAAATATGCAAGCAAAACCTATGTAGCATGTTTGATTTTATAAAAATTCATTAATATTGTTACCACATGCTTTCTTCACACACACAAAGGAATCTAAATACCATCTGTGCAAGGTAGTCTAATTAGCGGATTAGGACCACAGAAGTTCTGCTCACTCACATGTTCAAGCGCCTGCTCCCTTGGCCACTACAGAAAAACATTAGTGAAGAAGAAAAGGGATAGCAGCACCCTTCTGGATCCAGCACACACAGGAGTTAACTACCCTCACAGAATTTAGTTGTCCAACTCTACCCACGGGAGTTTGCATTTTTTTCCCTTGATGCATAATGTCTGGCCCAGCACAAGGCTTATGAATAAACTTGGCACCAGATGAATCACATTTTAATAAGTTCAAATGATATTCTGCAACCGACTGGTATTTAATGGTTGCAGCATTCTACAGGGACCAATTTTTCAGGATTTGGCAGCAACAATAGAAAAGTAAATTATAAAAGCACATAAGTAGTTCTTAAACAAAATAAATGAGGTATAAACATAAGTAAAGGCTGTACTGAATATATAAAAAGAGACTGACTACACAAAAAAGCAAAGATCCATTTGGAACCACCTAATTTTAGAAACACGAGTGATAAATGTACAAAGCAATCTTCTATTAAAACAGAGTCACTAACTTATGGGCTTCACCATAAGTTTAAAGCTGTTTGTTTCCTCCATATTTTTTCTTCATCATGGGATAATTCATGAACGCCAGTAACAACACGCAACCCAAACCCTTACAGGGAAATCACATCTTTTTATTTTGAACATGAAATCTGACAAGTTTCAACAGCTTAGATCATATTCCACAATTTGACAGAAATTTGTAGAGCTAAGCAATGAACTCACTCAGAAATATGTATTCAAAACATTTTTCCTCTTTGGCTCGACAAATGCTCACAGATGGGTTCCATTTGTTTAACATATTTAATAAATTTATATATTTCTGGTTTTTTTTTCCCCCCCATCGCTGTAGTGGCTGCTGATAGTTCACTTAGACTAAAGAAAAAAGCAAAATGGGAATCTGGTCATGAATCACAGTTATACAACTAGGCTGCTTGTTGACTGAATACATGTGTGCAATTTGTCACTGACTACAATTTGTAGTCTGAAAGCATTTTCTACTTTGAAGTTAAGTCAAAATATCTTGGTGGGAGCAGTATGTATTTCCAAACTAGCCCAATCTTACAGCTAGGAGAATGTCATACAAAAAGCCAAAGTGACAGACTGTGCACAGTATTGAGCACAATAACCAATCAGGTCTCCAGGACCTTGCAGTAGCATTGCCAAGACTGCATCAGGTCTTTACAAGTGCTCAGGTAAAGCTCAAGTACCTTTTAAAAACACTGTTTAATAATAAAGATGATCAATGTTGTGCAATACTTAAGCTGGAGAAGGAAATGACTCAAGGCAGTAAGTGTTGAGGTATTCAACTTGATTACGTCATTGAACCTAAGTTTGATTTTCAGGGTTATCCCTTGTTTAGTCTAGCACTGCTGTGGAGGACCAAAGACCCATAATAAGGAATAATGTTTTAAAGCGGTTTGGTAAGATACAGCTGGCCATCCAGGAGAAAAGCAAATTGCCAAACATAACTTACTGAATTACTTCAGCTAGATTTTAAAGTGGCCCTGAAAAATCAGGGCTCCTCTAACTCTGCTGACAAGATTTGCTTTGATTAAAATTTCATGAGACTCATTAAAATATTAATTGAATCAAGTAGACAGTAACTGACCAGGCTTCTTTTAGCATAATGATCTTTGGGTTTCCAGTTGAACTACATAAATACTGGAGAAACAGAAAACAAGAAATACCATATTCATAGTCCACCATGTGAGCAGTTGACTCAAAGTGTTCAGTTTCAGAGCTCTCACTTATAAGTGACTAATACTCCGTCTCCCATTCTGGACACCCTAATGTCTTCTTAGATACTGGCTTTTGTGGTGAACTCACATTGCCAACAGATGTGAGGGTGCTGCTTACTCAGCTTATGAATAGTTGCCAGAAGAGATTTGCTGCTTCAGGCTGCTGTAAATTAATCCCAGTAGAGGAAAGGTTTATTTGCTTCTCCAGTAGTTTGAAGAAAACACTGATGGCACAATTCTGAGCAGGGCTAAGGACAAACGAGCACTGAAGACAGCCTTGGAAAAGCCAGAGCTCTGCTGGAATGCTCATTCAAGTCCACATTACCTATAGGGTATTCACCTCAGAAACTCCACTTACCCTTTACAAGATACTGCTGTTTGCTCTTCAAATGTTTACACAGAGAAAATTGTCAGTAACAGTGCATATGTACATTTAAAGTCAAGGACACAAAGCTAGCCAGTGAGGGTAATAAAACCAAATAAAGTGCAAGCTGTGGAACCTTCTTTCCCAAAGCTCTAAACTAGAAGGAAGACAACTTCTTTTCTTTCTTTTTCAGCAGAAATTCTTTCAAGATGCCTGCTTTGCTTAGCAATTCAACTTCCGCATGCTCGACTTGCTTTTAATTTTTAATGATAAGAAAATAAAAGCTTAAACAAGAAAGGCACACCAATTCTGCTTCTCTTTTCAATACTTCACCTACAAGAAACGTTTTGTGCTACATTAGGAAACTGACATTTTTCTAGCTGTTTTGAAAGCCAACTCAATGCTACAGAGCCAAAACAGTTCTAAATTCATTTTTTTCCTATTACCTGGTGAGTCAAAGAACTGCTACAAACTGGGTACTTGCTACCCTGCTTCCCTCATTATCTTTTGCCCTCAAAGTTACTTATGTTAAAATACCTTGCTTAACTGCACCACAACAAAATTCTACCAGCTACCTGCAAAAGCCAGCACACCCTGTTGTATTAAGTCACATTACACTTTTTTAAACCTAATACAACTTAAGTATTTTAAATATGCTTTTACTTGGACTAAACATCTTATATCTAACCTGAACTTTTCCTGTTTAAGTTTGAATCCATTACCCCTTGTCCTATCACTATCAAGAACTTAATACAAATGCTACATATCTAAGTGCTTAAGCTCAAAAATAATATATGTATTAAGGAAGCTGCAAACTGACCTTGCAGATTTTAAGTACTGCATGTGAGAAGGAACTTCTCTCCAGCAACATTCCTTCATCTTACGCTGATAAAAGCATTACTGCCAGTGGGAGTATTCAAGTGCTAAACTGTAAGCTCAGCAAATTAGAGAAGTATGTCTGCTTTGAGTTCAGCAGAGAAATAAAGAAAGAAATATGGCAAGTTCAGTACTTGACTTTTTTCTATATGTAGGCTTAGATTTTCTACACCAAAGTTACACAGTTCCTACACTTAGTATATATTTCTATAATATCAAACAGTGCAATATAGAAACTGTACAACAGTTTGGGTTCCAGAAAATTTTCAGCATTATTATTATTAGTCAGGTGTTGACCTGCATTTTTAGCTTTTCCATTGACATTTATAAAAATGTGAAATCATCAATCACAAATCACTGAAGGACACTCTGGGAAGAAATGGAAATCAAAGTTCTGTCTGCAACATGATGGAAAGGCAAATGATCTTCAGTGCTGCAAATACAAAAATAATGTCATGCTTACTGGTAAATAAGGTATTAAAGCCAGTAGTTTCCAGAAATACCCACTAATTCAAACCAGCAGACAATTCAGAAACCTGTTGGAAGTCTTCAACTCCTAAAGTTTCTATAGAAAAACATATTCCATTGTTGAGCAGGAGGCTAATTATTCCTATTTCCTGATTCTTCCAAACATGCTTTTCAACTGACACTTTCAGCTTCACAGTGACTCTAATTGAATTGCTCATTATAAAATCTGTCCATTTGGGTTTTCCAGGATTTACAACTTCATATTAATATTTTCTCAGAAATACAGTTTTTAAAAAGTGTCTAGGCTATGAATGATTTTGCTGACATCTTCTTCCTCTACCAAAGCTGCTTGGAGTCCTGCATTCATGACTTTGCCACAGCAGGCCTTGGTAGGGTCTAATGGCAATGTCAACGATTGGTACTTGATCCTTGTATAGCAGGAGCTGCAGAAGTGAGCAATGTTTGCTTCGTTCTGTTATTGCTTTATCCAGAAATGCACCCAGAACATACAGACCCAAGAAGTTGTTTGCAGAATGCCAAACACCAAGCTGGGTTATTTACCATAGCCATAGATTTGAGTAAAAGAGGAGCAAACCACAGCTGCCTTCTTTTCCCTTCTCCCAAAAGCAAATTAATATGAGAAAGAAGAGTTAGCCTTAATTTACCAAGCTTTTAGTAGAAAAAGATGAGGAAATTAAATTTATGTGCAACAACAGAAACATAAGAGAATCTCAGCACTTCTCACTCTGGATTCCCTCTAGTAAATCATCAGGTACTTAGAGTTAATAATGTACCCCATCTCTTTTTAATCCTGTTTCTAAAAGACTACTCTTCAACTTTCGTTTTAAAAAGCTGCTATGTTTATTTCAGTAATTGACAATGCTGTATTGAGGTTCCTGAAGTTCTGCACCCTTAGGAAAAGCAGTGCATGCAGTGGACCCAGCAGGTTATCTAAGTAATGAAAGGGAACCCAAGGCAACAGAGGTTCTGAAATGTTCAAAGACCTATTTATGCTCCAGGCTGTATTCTTCATGTCCCTTTTGGAACTCTCTTGAATATTTAAAAAATGCCACATACCATAATTTTCTTTGTTGTTCCTCCATTAGCCTCTACATCAAAAATATCTCTACCTATAAACACAAGAACACAAACTATTTCCTTGCAGGAAGAGGCTTCAGGCCTGCTTTGCCCACTGTTTTTTCCCCATTAGGGGTGAGTTGCAGATTCTAAAGTCATAAATTTATTAGAATTGTTTTCCCAAAACAGAGTTCAGTTTCTGGCAGCCAGAAACTGATTTCAAAGAGTCTGCATCTGGACTTACATATTTAGTAGCCATTGACAGATCTATTATTCATAGTCATTTACTTCCTTTAGGAAATAGTTTGTACTACTATGATGCCATCTCATCATGCTAGAAGGCAAAAAAAAAAAAAAACCAAAAACAAACCAAAACCCAGGCTGATATTTTCCAGTTCAGTAACTTGGTAATTTTCTTCAGTTTCTCCAGAACAGTATCTCAGTTAAGTTACACAAAACGACACATCATTCTCCACTGAATAGGAATGTGAGAACAGACACAAAAATCATTTTCTGACAGTCATCTCGAAAACCATGTAATCTTCAAAGATTACTTTCTAATTAGGAAGCATAACTAAAAAGAGTAGCTGGAATTTTTCTGGACTGCCACATGCACACTGTCAAAACTCAGGAAAAGCCTAAATAATATACTTTCCCTGTCCATACTGGACCCTTAAGCCTTTTGCTACTGATAACTTCTTAATCTTCAAATGAACAAAATCCTTTCGAAAGCATTTGCCGAAGGAAAACTACCCCAGCTGATCCTTAAACAGAATCTTTTCAAGTGTTATCACAATTGCTATTCCAGTAAAATAGAAGCTTATCAATTTACCTAGAAGTAGCCAGTTAATATACCGTTCTTCACAGGGATTTGCAACCATTTCATACATTAAAGTTTTAGGTTTTATGAGGCAATCATTGCCATAGGCGAAGGATGGGCAGACAGCAAAGACAAGAGAAAGACTTTTCATCATATTCTCTGGCTGTCCTCTCCCCCTTACTTTAAAAATAAACATACAAAGAAATGGTGAAATACCCGCAGACAAACAAAGCAGATAAGTAACTAAATGAAAGTAGCTGAGCTAACAAGGGCAATGTTTCACCCACAGAACACTTCACAATATTCCAGCAGAGAGAAAAGAATCAAATTTTACAACAAGCTCCTGTTCAGCAAATAGAAGTTAAAATTTAATATCTGGTAGAAATATTATTTTTTATTAAAGGTGTCTCATTCAAATTTTATACGCTTCTTGGCTTAACTGCCAGTATGACTGGAAAGGCTGAGTACCAGAAAAAACCTCACATCTCACAGTAGACTAGAATTTTGATTACTACCACTGATAGAATTACTGCAACTAAAGCCCCTCCACACAAATTCCCCTCAGCTCAACAGCTGATTCTTAATATAAACTATGCCCATTCTATCAAGGCCAGGACCTCTTTTCTTGTCCTTTTCTGGTAAATTATATTCATTTTCTTATTGCTTTCCCATCAACAATACAACTGTTAATCCTCAGTTTCTTTGTGAAGTTGGCGAATATCCATCTCTAAAACAACTGCGTGTGCTTCACAGATATTCCCTTAGAAAAGGCATAATTTTAAATAATATTAAAAATAAATATTTAAAATATAATTTTCAAGCAATCTGGACATATCCTGATCTGAGAGAAAGAAACAAACCCCTTCCCAGTCCTTGTCAGGGTTTACCCTTCCTAGAACTTTAGGTTAGATACAAGAAAGGTTATCAGATTAGATATAAGGAAGAAGCTCTTTACTGTGATGGTGACGCACTGGAACAAGCCGCCCAGAGAAGGAGTAAATGTTAAATCCCTGGCAGTGTTCAAGGCTAGGCTGGACATAGCCTTGGGCGACATGGTCTAGGGTGAGGTGTCCCTGACCATGGCAGGGGGTTGGAACTAGATGATCTTAAGGTCCTTTCCAACCCAAGCCATTCTGTGATTCTAACTCTGCTTTTGCTTTTCAAATTTATTGTGAGCAACAGAGAAAGGAGGACAGTCAGTCAAGCTGCCTTCCGGGACACATCAAGAGTTATTGAAATGCTTTATCAACATAATGGAAAAGACCTCCCTGTCAAAACCAAGTTCCCACCACTTCCTTTGTGGTTCCACTCAAACAGTGGGCAACAGTATTAATTAAAACCAGCCAGCCAGATTTCAAGCATATACTCTGTTTGTTGTTTTAAATTGTTGCATATCAGTTGCGTTATTCTGTGATTAGCATGAAGTATATGCATCCATGTCTTGTGGCTTTTGGCAGTGATTTAAAAAAAAGGCAGCAACTTTGTGTACGGCTATAAAGCAGCATGTTTCCAGGCAGTTTTAGCGCTGACTAGAGCCGTTCTCAATCTGCTCACCAGCATGAAGTTAATTAGGAGAGGCATGAAGCTTATGGCTGGGTGCAGAAATCAGCAATGAAGCAAAATGATCCTTTTTTTGGCTTCAGCCAGGAACTGCCACTGTGTCTACATGATTTCTGGTTTTAAATGCTTTCACTGTTAAGTATCAGTTTAAGCTTTAACTTTGTATCTTATCCAATTTTCCAAATCCTTCGAATGAATGTAAATTGATGAACATATGAATGGAAAGAGCTAATTATGTAGAGCTTGAAGAGCTACTATAATGGACTAATTTACAAAAAATCCAGTTTCAGACACAGCCTTGGGATTCCATTATCAAAGGTCCACTTCTGACCATAGTCAAACTGGCCATTTTACTCACAGAATGCCAAACCAAGCTTGGGGTGCAATACATAAACACCTTACAAGAATATCCACATTAAAGGGAATGTCCCTGAACGTTTCACAAGAGTCTTGAATTATTACACTCCACATGGGGGAACAATAAATAAGAATATTACATTGGATAAGTGGGTTTCATCAAGGCACTGCCTATTTTTCTTACCTAACAAGATCGCAATAAAAGCAGAGAAATATGATGAAAGAGAAACAGGCAGCAAAATCTTCCTACCAGTCTTCCTACTAATAGATTTCATTCTTTATATGATATTAGATCAGGGATTTATTAAGGAAGAAATGTATTAAACAAACAAACAGTGTGATCTAGGACTAGATTAAATTCAAACTCCTTTGTTTTTCTTCACTTTGCAAACTAAGGATGGATTTCCTTGTCTAGGACCCTTTCTGCCGTAAAAGGATCGCTCAGTTAAATAATAAGGTACTCGTTACTCATGCTGCGGCTCAAACTGTGCACACATTAGTTTTTCAATTTAGAGAAATCCGATTTTGAAATTACTCCCAAACATCCCCACTTACTGTAATTTATTTTGCATTGCACAGCAATCCTGCAGTGTGTGAACTTCAGAGGAAGCCAAGAGAGAAGACAGGGTCCTGGAGAGGCACTAACATCATTCAAGGCCAAGCATCTGCACCAGAAGCCCCAGACCCTAAACAACTTATGTTAGAGCCTTTCCCCAAACCTTTTCACTCCTATTGCACTGTAGCATTTGTCAACATCAATATAATCAGAGTCTTACTAAGTGCCCTTTGGTTTACACTGTCAGAATTTAACCAAAGAAAGTAGAGTCTCGTAACCTGTATGGTTATCAGACACCAAGGAGATAACCAACATAAGCTACATTCAAGAGGACACATGGGAGAATGAAGAAACAGGGGTTCAGATGTTAACCACAGGAGGAGGCTTAGGTTATTCCAAGGCAGCCTCTTCTCTCTCTCCTTAAGTGAATGAATATTATAAGGGTGATTGGTTTGTGGTTTTTTTTGGAAACTGCTATTGCCTCTTCTGGTACTGACTTCAGTTTCTATTCAAAGTACTTCTTTAGAAAGAGCCGTGAGCTTATGATATCAAAAAAAAAAAAAAAAAGAACCATTTTCTGATTGTTTCCCCATCAAAATAGTTCTCCAGAATAGTATCTGCATTCGTTGGAATGTTGATTCCAAACAACACAGAGTGCAAAATACAACAGTCAGAAGATTTGAGTTGCAGTCCCAGCCTCTCAAAGAGAAATCTACTCAGCAGGCTGCTGCTTCTTGCATCAAATACTGCCAGTGCACTTTTAAGTACAAAACAGGACTTACACTAAGAAATTATATACAAGTTCAGACAGAACCACTGGGTTATTTCAAAACTTCATAATTATAGTATTCCATCCTCTCAAATTCACATTAAAATATAATCAGAACATTAACATTTTGATAGATAAATCCAAAAGATAAATTTTTATAATGGCCCATCAATCAAAGACTGGAATGTCTGATATGACTTTTCTTTTTCTCTTCTTTGAAGATGATTTAAAGAAGCAGTCAAGGTATCACAAGCAAAAAAACCCAAACACTACTCTCAAGTGGAAATTCAGACATGGACGTTTCCAAAAGGGAGGCAGGGGGAAGTCACCAGTACAGCAGATCATCACTAAAGACTACAGAACTTTGGGACTCAGTGAAACTTTGGGTTCTAGTGAAAACACCTTCATATTGCTAATTCTTCTGGAGGAAGAGACTTAAATGAAGAAATAAAATAAAGATAGCATTAAAAATATAACTCATGAGTCACTAAATAGTAAGAAAACCACATATTACTTACACCTATAATTATATAGCAATTCCAATGGTAATGGTTTTGCCTATACATGTGATATGAATGCAAAAAGAAATACAATTTGAGTACCGTACAAATACAGCATGAAGTACACTATAAGAACACATACAATACAAGCAAGCATGCACATAACTGCAGAAAAACTACATCTCAAACTGTAGTTATTTCTAGTTAGCACATGGGGATTTCTTGAAGATGCTTCTACCTTATTTATTCTCCTATCATATCACACAATTATTTCACAAGGGACTACCAAAAGGAATGATGTAAGCTGCCAACACTGAGAAGTTTTTCTACTAAATTCTCAGCAGTCTGAAGAACAGTTTTTCCCCAATTATATTGTCAAAAAGTTTGAGGGTAGTTGATTTTGTTAGAGTCACTACTTCATAATAATTATTTTACATTCAGTAAGGAGCTGCCATCTTACAGTTACTTTTATGTATATTTAAAGTCTGCATGAAGACAATTAAAAATAAAGTAGCGGAAAGAATGACAGTGTTTTTCACAGAGTAACAATACTCTCCTGTTCTGCGTTGGCTTTGCTCCATTACTTGGCTGAACTGAAAACTGCTCAGATGAATTGAGGCTAAGGACATGAGGTGCCTCCCAAGACAGGAAAGGCCCTGCTCTCCAGGGGTGGCACTGGCTGTTGCAAAGAAGCAGGAGTATACGAACAACCAGCAGTTAGGAACAGTAGCTTGGTAGAAGCCAAGAGAACTGCAAGACTCATGTAACCCAATTTCTTACCTCTGTGCCCTTTCCCAAGCCAAAAGAAATAACCCAAAACCTGAACATCTTGCTCTAAATTTAGCATTTCTCATTCACTTATTCATCTGCCAACTGAAGCTCATTATCTGCTCTAACAAAAAGAAGTCCTTAGGTCATGTATTAAATAGAGCCAGGGTTCCAAGTTGGTCTCATGCTTGAGAGGACCACGAGTAGGACATATGCTGCTAGCTTCTCCATATATGAGTGCCAGACCTTCCAAAGGCCCTCATTACCCCCTAAAGGGGCTGAGGCCAAACCCAGCCTGCCTAAAGTCCTGGTAATCAATTAGCCAAGGTCCAGGCTAGCCCAGGAAGGGAATCATTTAAAGGGAAGGGTGAAAAGCACAGAGGACAAAGCTATCTCTTGCACACTGGAAGAGCTTTTCATGTGCATATGTGCCTTGAGCATTGTTCTGCCATGGAAAAGCCACATTAATCAATGTTCAGGACTGCTTTAAATACAGAAGTACAGAGAGGGCTATTCATTGGTGATTTATTACTGGGCCCAACAGGCAGTTGACATGAAACAAGTTGGTACTTTGGAAGCTGCCACCAACAGACAGAGGAGGACGTGGGTGTAAGGAGGCACAGTCAAACCAACTCCATTTAACTGCCACGCGAGGGAAAAGTAATGCTGGCAATCACCTCAGCAAACGTCCACAAAGCATCCCAAGGGACCAAATGCCTCATTTTGATTAGCAGGACTGTATAATTGCTGAGACTCCAGAAAATTAAAGCTCACACAGTCATGAATAGTGCCATTATATATACAAAATGTCCTAATGTAATTTAGAAGTGCCTGGAACTGGGGTTATAAATTAAGATATCTACACCTCCCCCTCAGAAGGCTATGCAAGTTTTAAAGCTGTGTGTCCCTAAACAGAGAGAAATAAAGCCATTTTCCATGTTGTAGAATTCTTCTGTAAATCCTTTTACTTTAACCTTGAGATGGAAGTTTCAAAACCGTCTTTCACTTTTTATGCCTAGGGAATTTCTATTTAAAACTTTAACCAAAATTCTCTCTGAAATCACCTCTTCCCTGGTTATGTGCTTATGTTTCAGAATACATATGACCATACAGTATCTTTTCAGCAACTCCAGCCCTCTTAGACATTACTCAAAAAGAAATGATAGACAGAAAGCTCCCTACCCCCCAAAAAATACACATATGTAAAATTCTAATTCCTCATTTTTCCTCATGACAAGTACTAGAAAGAACAACTGCCCTCTGCTATTGTTACAGAGCAGTTAATATGTTAACTTACTGAAGTTATCTTGAGATGTACAGATTACTTTTAAAGTGTAAAATACAAATTACTGTAAAGTGAACAAAAAGAGCAGAAATTATAAGGTAGAACTCTTAACAAACATGCTTTGGATATAGAAGAAATAATAAATAATTGTTTCAAGAAGAAAAAATAAATCATTGCAACTCAAAGTAAAAAAGCATGATAATAGACAGAGGTCACAAGTTTACCCAATAAACTCTGACAATAGCCCAAAATACATACCTTGCAAAGTGCATCTGTGCAGTGTATGCAAACAGAAATGTTTCTAGTGATCTGTCTGAAAACTCAAAGGAAATCTAACCACAGTCTGTGGAAAATTACATTTTTGTATTTCTAGAAAATGTAGGTTTGAGATCTTCCTTCAAGGGGGGAGCCTTCATATTCACTTGAATAATCTGTAATTTTGCTTTACAGTATACAACTGATAATTCTGCTTCAAACACAACACACATACACACACATACACAATTTTCAGTGCTTCCACTGGCTGTTGAAAAAACACTGCAAAACCACATGCAAGACTTGGCTGTATAGCTTTAAACCCCCTCATATTACATTAACTAGATTTGCTTAGTGTCTATTGGGTGTCATAAAATAAAATTAAAAGTTAAAAAAGTACATTTATTCTCAAATACTTCATCATCTGAGCCAACATTTTTATCCAAGTAAAGGACTCTGAGTTTCTAGCTTTGGTGCTCATAACTTTAATTTTCACAAAGCTTTACAGGCACACTTTATTATATATTCCAAACAAACACATCTAAGAAAAATCTGAAAACTTTTCCTAAAGCAACAGCTTCAAATTTCAGAGCCTAAAGAAACACTCTTAATCCATGCATTCTCATGTAAAAATTCTCTTTTAAGATACTAAAGAAAATAACTTCTCTTATTCCTAAGTTTCACTTGCAAAAACATTGCAAGTACACACAAGTATGCATAAAACACAATACACAGATTATTTCTTTTCATTGCACTGCAAGTCTATTAAATGAGACTGCCACAATTGCAACATCAATCTGAGCCCCACATTTCAGTGCAGTGGCTGGTTAGTGTAGTATTGTGCTTCAATTGACTTGAAACCTTAAAATATACTCCAAAGAGAGAATGGCACTCTGAATTACAAAGACAAAAGCAATTTAAAACTTATAGCATTTTTTATTATTCCCCAAACTAAGTATGAGAAATCAAAGAAGTGCTCCTAGAATTTGGCTATTTATTTATGCATTTATTAGTAAACCCTCATATTTACACATGCATACATATATGCTTTTACATACCTTAACCTACTTGACAGGGGAAGTATAATACAAGGTGTAGCAATTAAAAAAAAACAAAACAAAACAAAAAACAGTAACAAACATGAGTTATAGAAACTGGAAAAAATTTATCTCCCTGAGGAACAGCAAATTCAGGTCTTATAAAGACCTAGAAGAAAGCAGGATGTAAGCATTATATTTGCAAATGATGTGGAATCAAGGAGAGCAAATGCACTGAAGAACAGGAGAGAAAGGCATCATATTTGAAGAAATGCATGAACAATAACAGGCACGTGGGTGGAATACATTCTGGTTTAAAAAATGTATTCACATTAACTATGAGCTATAGGAAAAAAACTGGAATGAGCCTGGAAAACATTCAACAAATTCACAAGAAAAATCATATGAAGAAAAGATTGGTGATTCCAGGAAGATTACAGGCTTCAGGCAGCCATTAGTTAGTAAAATTATAAAGTACTGCAGCTGAGGATTCATTACCTGCAATAGGACTCGGCTCAAAGAGAAACAGAGAAAGATGCAAGTGTTAGACTCTCTGATATAGTTGAATGTACAAATTAGAATTCTAATGAGACAAAATGCAGATAATATTACCTGGGTCAAGTTGCAGTTGATGCAAATCTGGACAGGGTTATTCACTATGGTATTTATTTAAATGTTCCACTTTTTTGAAATCATGGTAACACAAAGGAAAAGGGAAGAAAACCACAGCAAGTCTGAGACCTATCATGTATAAGGTACACAGATTTTGAAATCAGCCACACAGAGTTTTAGTTACTCCAGTGACAGCAGCCTCAGGATGGAAAGGAAAGCAAGAAAGAAGAAGATTATAAAAAGCCAATAATCCAGTATTTCAGAAATGTCCTTTTCAAAACCAGATTACAGGATGAAATAGCACAACAGAGGACAAAATTTATTAAATCTCTCAATACTTAGAAATCAAAGCTCCAGCCACAGAAAATCAAGCTAATTCAATCCAAGTTCTTTAAAGAGGAAGTTTACCTCACCTAACTTAGTTAAGTTAGTCTATTAGCCTTAGCTGGTTACACAGCTCCCTGCTGAAATTAAGGCAGCAGGACAGGCAACTCAAAGCTTTGGATGCACACACTGTCTACTGATTTACTGTAGGAGGAGTCTATAAAAGCAGTACTCACAAGATACCATACAAATGGCCACACAGCAGCTACTAACCCTACCGATGGTAGCGTTTGCCTCACAGTTACATCATGGGTTTTGACAGTGATTAATACATTCAGGTAAATTAATTATTTTAATCAGTATGCCAGAACATAGAACACAACAGGGAAACACTATGTACCCATGCAAATACAACCTGCTTGCCCACTCAAGCAAATCCTGAATTAAGGGTCTGCAATTAGAATTGCAAGAGTAGTATACACTAACATGCTCTGTAGCCTCCACTGAGTACATTGAGAAAAGCATTTGTTAGAATGACAGTGTTTCTGCAATGCAGATGAAGTATCCAAATCAAAGAACTCTTGCCATTCAAGCAACAGGATTTCAGTAAAACTGCTAAGTATGAGTACAATCACTGTGACTCCAATTTGAAATGGTAACCTAAGGGCAAAAGACCCAAGATCCTCCAAGATGAAGTTCTTGAAGACCTCTGAGAGGTACAATTCATGCTTGTCATAACTTACATTTCCACTAGAATAGCTGTATCACACCAGCACAAAAATGAAAAAGACTAGTAAGCCACATACATTCTTCTTAATATTTTTCATAACAAAGAATAACTGAGATATAATCAGTCATTCAGAGAGATGAAGTACTGCAATGCCTATTTTCTTCCTCATTTGCAGCTAGACACACATCAATGTTTGAGAGATACTTGAAGGTGACAAACCAACTTGTTAACAAAACTCTGCTATACCCTTTATTGGAGAGCTGTCGAATAAGCTATTTATAAAGGCAAAAAGAACCTCCCTGATGATTTTCTAAGGAACTGCTAAAAAAACAAACAAACAAACAAACAAACAAACCAAAAAACCAAGCCTAACAATGCTGAAAGTGAACTTTGTACAATAATGCCTGAGATAAAAAATATTGAATACAAATACCAGTTTCAAAATAATTCTCAATATAAATTACTTATAATTCCTAATTGGGACTAAGTATATACTTCAATTTTATCTCCTTTAATCTAATTCTATCTCTTGATACTAGAAATCCTATTCCTTTGTGGAGTAGCCTGGTTTAACAGGGTTGATACCCTAAAGGAATCTCTGACAAGATGTGATCTATTGCTAGTGAATGATACAAAACATCTCTTCCCAGTCTTATAAATATCCACCTCTCCTTTAAAAGTGTAACTGAACCACCCATACTCTTGGAAGATGCTCGATAAGGTGTTTCATGGGGCAACTAATGTCCTTACCACTTCACTTGTCTTCATCACCTCCCTGTGCTAAAATCAAATCAACAGTCATCTCTTCATCATCCAGATTTTATTTAAACTATGAGAATTCACATGCAGAATAACTATCTAGGCAAATGAGAACACAGGAGAATAAATTTACACAAATAAAATCAAATGCAATTAATTTTTTGTGACAAAGGAAGAAACCTCCACAAAGCATTCACACAATGGCTTCAGTCTAAGTGTTAACATTATTAAAGACTGTACATCATGGACAAACACTGGAAGAACTCAGGACTCCAGCACAGAAGTGATGGTAATCAGGACACTGCTGTTACACGCGAGATCACACCTCAAGTATGTCATAAGATCTTTAAATTCAAACACAAACCTTTTGTTTCTACCCCTGTATCTCACACTGAACTGGTCTCAGCCAATTGATTTTACACTGACATAAATTATTTTTTTCTCTTATTTTAAGGAATTCCCCCAGTGCCTTGCAGCCTGGGCTGGTTCAGCTTTGGATCAAGCAGGCTGCTTCCACTGAACGGACCTAAGTCCATGGTCTCTTTAACAACGGTTTTAATTAAAAACTTAAATGCTCAGTGCGATCACTCCTCCTCATGAAATCTGGATGGTTCATCACCGGCTGTCACTCTTAATGCTTCATTTACTGATGCAGAAGTGAAAGGGACCACAAGGACAAGTGACCACTACAACTTTCCCTAAAGTAGCTTTAACACAGCTTAACGTATGTGATGTTTTGTCTAGTTTATTAAGCCTCACTGGGAAATGGGAAGGGAAAGAGGTCAAGCGGGAGAACTGGGCGTAGATCCACTTTTAAATCAGATATTGCTCTTGTCTAATCGGCTTGCTATTTTGTACTAAGGCTGATGTAAATTTTGTGGAAGAATTGCACCTCTTAAAGGGAAGCCACACTGATCTGCCAGTTCCTTGAAGTTGTTCAGGACTACAGAACCTTTAAATAAAACCTGATGAAACACTTCGGCAAGAAAAAAGCGAATGAGGCATTCAAATGGGCATGAAATTCTTTTTTCCCATGCCACACCTGTTTGTCGAGTGACTGAACCCTCAGAAGCACAGCTAGTCACAGCACACATACTTTACATACATAGGCATGGGTTTAGTTCAATTATGTTCTTTTTTCCCCTTTCGCCTCCTATTTTTTACTCTTTTAAATGGGAATCTGTTCACCATGCTCAAACTTTAAAGAATGGTGATGCAGCCACTCAATTTCAATCTGTTATTAGTTCTTGGATCAATATCAGTAATTCATAAAAGCTGCAACTTAGCCTTTATTATCTGGGCTGTCATGGGAGAAGCATTACAAAAGCACTCACCGCAGGCATACACTTTGGTCACAGAACAATTCAGATGATTTTACTGATACTACTCAGAGGAGTAAGAGTTATAAGAAGACTGCTAACCCTGCCTGTAAATCAAGACTACCATAACGTAAGAAACACAGAAATAAATTAAGTCATAAAAAATAATCTTTCAAAAACAGAACAAAAGTAGCTACTGGCCTTGCCTCATATCCTGCCAGTGCAAAGAATTCCTGCTTGCAAGAAAAACAGTCCATGTTGAAAGCAAACAGAGAGGCCTGTGGGAATTTGAAAAGTGTAACGCTATTATTTCTGGGCTTTCATAGACAGAAATGTGATCAGAGCTCCAGGAAAACAAAGAAACCAGAAGACATGGCAATTTCGATTTCAACCACAAGAACTCTAGAAGTGCAGTTATGCATAACTGTGACTCTTGAAATTATATGAGTATTACCACATAAGCCTGCAGAAAACAGCGAAATTAATATTTCATTTCATTCCAAGCAAGGGCCTTGTGACAAGGTAACCAATTCTCTGGCATGCACAAAGTGAACGGAGGTATGCATCCTGAATGTGAAAAAAGGGGAAGAAAAAAAAAATCATTTGCTGATTAATTAATGAATCTTTATTTTTTCTAACTGAATTTCAGTTCAGTACGGAAATACCTTGAAGGGTATGTATTTGAACTTGTAATTTCATTCGCGTTTCTGATACCACCAGCTTTAAGGGGTGAGGAGGGAGATAAATTGCACAGGGGAAGTTGCCCAAAGAATATCCTTAAAGAAATTGAAATCTGGTCCACATACACAGTTTTACTGTTTTAATAAATCAGTTCAAGTTCACATGCTGACACACTTTAATGGCTCTACCACTGACTTGTATATTTTAACACTTGTCAGTAAATACACAGAAAGAAGCCAAGTTGACATAAGCAGTTTGAAACCAGTACAAGTGTTCAGTTGGGAAACTAAACTTATTTACTTAAGTCAGCTTCAAAACCTACTTTAAAATGTAAACAAAACATAGCGAGTGCATATACATGAAAGTATAACACTTATAAACCCCCCATGACTCCAAGTCCTAAGTGTGCCAAAGTCCAGCTAGGGTACAGCCTTAACAAAAGAAGTGAGAAAGGACTTCTGGTTTTGTTTAAATGTGTTTCAAATTAACTTAAAAGAGAAAGACAAGACACAGAAATGCGGCATGCCTGTTTCTCTAAATTGGTGTTGGAAGACTACAGAAATAATATCAAGTTCAATTTTATCTTCAAAAGAGTTGCTTTAACAAGCCATTGGCAAAGCATCTTAAAACACACAAAAAACAATCACGAGAAAGTGATATTAGTATTAGAATCCTCCATCTCCTACACACTGATCTACCTTATCATCCTTATCTACCCTTAATCATTAATTAAACGTGTCACGGTATCTCCCAACTTTATGTATAATTATTCATTCCTTTGAAACAGGAAGATGGACAATGTTTCCTCCTCTTTTTGCCTCATTTTTAAAAAAGCAAAATAATAAAACAAAATACATTGAGAGAAGATGACACCAGTCCTGAACATTTTCTTGATTTATACATATGCTTCCTGAGTTTAAGGATGTGACTTGCAAGCCCAACCAAACCCAAAACCTCAGACTGACTGGACAAAGGAGAATTCTATCCACCTAACATAATGCATAAAACCCCTATTACAATATCATTAAATTTTCACATTTGCAGAGGATATTCTTAAATCATGCAAGTCTATGAAAAAACAAAGGTATAAATCTGTTCTCTGAAAACTAAGAACAAACGTTTCTATTTTCTATGTAATCTAACAAAAAAGAAAACATAAAACCAGGAACCCTCATAAATATCTGTTTTATTGTCTTAACATATTCTCCTTCTCTGGCAATATTCCCCCTCCAATTATTGTTATATAATTAGAGTGGAAATTGTTTTATAAATCAATATTTAATAAATTCTAATTTCATAGATGTACCTTAGGTTTATCCTGGCTAGAAAGATCTAATATGCAGTACACATACTGCAACAAGATCTCCAGGACCCAGTGGCCATCATGTCTGTAGAAATCAGGATGGAAATTCAGATGTTCTTTCTGATAAGGGCCAATACCCACAGTTTCATGATGACTTGAGGGCCAGGAGAAATTAGAATGAAAAGTTGTGAATGCTCCATTGTTGGCAGTGTTCAAGGCCAGGCTGTATGGAGTCTTGGGTGACGTGGTCTACTGTGAGGCGTCCCTGCCCATGTCAGAGAGGTTGGAACTGGATGATCTAAAGGTCCTTCCCAACCCAAACCATTCCATGATTCTATGTTAAACATAATATTTTTGAAGAATAAATTTTCAGAATGCCACATTAAAGACAAAACCACTGTTCTTGAAGGACTGAAATGTAAAAGTTCTTCGAAACTATGAAACAGCAGCATCTTGAACTTGTCAACATTCAGCATGGTAGTACAATACTGGCAATTCTAACGCAGTATTGCAACAAAATTTGCCAGTTCAAATCAATTTTATGTTCCTTTTTTTTTTTTTAAGTGTGTGGGTCAGCAAAATACTGCAAAATACAGTGAACAGATATTCTTGTTAAGGTGAGGGAGAACAATCTTGCATCAAAACAACTTAAATCTATAAAATATTAGCCTGACAGGCATGAATTGGGTTCTGTCAGACAACCTGTAGAAGACACATTAGCTCTCATTTCTTCACACCTGTACCTTTGCTAAATTAGACCTCAACAAGAGTCTCTGCTCTAATAACTTCCATGATAGCCCAATTTTCCCTTCTGCAATGGCCATTTTCATGCTTGCTTTCCTTCTCTCCTTATTTCAGTATTTCCCTAGTCTGCATCTCTTCCCCCAATACCGGTTTAAAAAAATAAACAAAAAAAGCCCAACAGTTGATGGCTATGTCTAAGGGAAGCTGAATATGTTCTTTCGATTTCTTTATCTACAATTTAAAACGGAACACAGAAAAAGAAAACAAATTACTTTTGTCAAGAGTCATTATAGTCCAACCTTTATAGACTAAATACTTTTTCCTGTGAATTAGTCTCACACTTAAATATCTCCTGTTATGTTTTTTACCAAGTTCAGGAAGAAAAAATAAACCCAGTTTTCAGAAAAAGTCCAAAACATCAAAAGGATTCATCAGAAATTACATCTATCAGTAACTACCATGTAACTACTACTGGTCTAAATAGAACTTTTAGTAAGAAGAATTTTTAGAACTGGCTTTTCTTTTTTTTTTTTAAAATCTAGTTAGAGTGCACATACTAGAACAGGATGTACTTAGAATTAAGCAACCCTATTTCAGATCAAAGGATTTTGGAGCCATTTCTAGCCAGAGAATGACATTATTTATACTACTGTCTCCACAGAGGATAAATCCATTTCTTGTTTGAAAAGGTTAGGCAATAAAGAGAGATTTATAAAACTAGTACAAATAATTGGTTTCCTTTTCCTTATCCTCTGTTGGCTTCAGTACACGTTGAATAACCTTAAACCTCCACCCAGTCTGGAGCAAAGTATTTTCACTAAGATTTTACATTACTGTTTTTCTAAGAGATCTGCATAATTATAATTCAGTTTGCACCAAACCAAAACCATATTTTAAAGGAATATCCATCTGCATATATTTTCTCATACTGTCCTGAGATGCACATTATGAAAAGCTGATTTTTTCACACAATCAGTTTTACAATTTCACTCGTCTGTGGAGAATAGAAGACAAAAGATGGCAAACGACAGAAGACAAAAGATGGGAAGAAATCCCTAACTTGTAAACAGTGATATTAAGAATTCATTTAACAGAGAGCGAAATCAGCAAAACATAAGATTGCAAACAGTAACTTGGATTGTCTCTGAAATCTGTAGATTGATATTAGGGTTTATTACGGTTTAGTCTAGTTCTTGATTAATACCACTATTAAGTCACTACAGACATCATTTAGTATATTGGAAATACTATATCATTATCCCTTAAAAACACAACAGTAAATATAATAATTCATTAGCTAGAGTTAGTCCTTGTAGGAAAAAAAGAGAAAATAATGCTTTTTGCTATGCCATGACAGTCATTGAGATAATTTCCTAATAATATTTGTAAATCAAGCGTTTCAAGATTTTACTGCACTTCACACAAAGACATTGACACTATGAATACCTGCAAGCTATTTTTAAAAGCTTGTCAGACTTGCAGGTGACTCTTACTGACTACACTAGGTGAATAAAATCACTGAAAATAAATTACAATTAAATATGAAGAGATGAGAATTAGAATCAAATCATATGTACCTTATAGAATCATAGAACGGTTTGGGTTGGAAAGAGCCTTAAGATCATCCAGTTACAACCTCCCTGTCATAGGCAGGGATGCTTCACACTAGAAAATGTTCTTATGTTCTATTTGTCCATAACAGAGATAGAACAATGCCAACAAAGAATGAAATTTCATTTCCTGTGTAATTAAAAATCCACGTAAAATGTAACTGTAAAGGAGAGTTTTCTCAGCAGAATGCTTCAGTGTTAGTTTTCATGCTTCAATTTAGCAATCTGATCCTGTTAAGAAAAGACTCAGACACATACCTATTAGCAAGTTTCACATACTTCAAACTTTTTGATTTCAAAGAGACATAAGAAAGAACTTCAGTATTTCGAAGAATTATTGCTTAAATATTTGGCATTTCTTTGATGACAGCTTGCCAATTATGGCAAATTACTACAGTGCTTAATAGCGAACTTTAACACCTGGGCACCAGAAATTAGTGAATATTTACTTATTCATTCCACATAGGCCACTGAGCAATAAATCAAGCCTAATGGCTAGAATGCAACTTCTTACCTAAAATGGACAAATTGAATAGAACAAAAGAATATTTAACTTGCCTATAAATCTAGCTTTGAAAGCTTTAGCAGTCTCTATTAGAAATGCACAATGAATATCCAGCCAAAAGGGATGATGTAACATCATAGAAAGTCGCAGAGGATGTAAAAGGGAGAGCATCCCCTTATTTATTTTCATCTAAGTAAGTAAATAGTCAATTGCCTGCAAAACACATTTTCATCTTGTATAAACCCAAATGCCACATGCAAAAAAGATTTTCAAGAATTTACTTTAAATGGCATATATTTCCTTGGAATCCCTTTGATCAGAGCTTAACATGAAGTTCCAGCAAAATTAATGAATCTGATAACTTTTGTGGAATTCTGTTTTCAGTAAACTAGGCTAACAATTTTACCCTGACTCCCAATGCAAAGACACACACAGAAAGAAACCTGCTCACAATAAGAATAACCAGCCATGGGAAAAATCTTGCCAGGGAAGTGGTGAATTCCCCAACATTGGACACTTCTAAGGTTTGGCTAAATAGGGTGCTAGGAAATCTAGACAGTCATGCTTTACCAAGAAAGGTTGGACTAGATGATCCCTGATGTCCCTTCCAACCTGGGATTCTCTGACTGTGAAAAAAAAGTCACGTTTCAGGAAGAATTATTTAATACAGGCTCATTTATCTTTAGGTACATAAGATATATGGTATCTTTGATATACACTATAGGTATAGTGAGGTATACAGATGCTCTGCTGATGAATCACCAAACCTATTCCTTAGCAAGCAACAGCAGTAGTAATGGCAGCTGCAGGTCTAAACTCACGACAGGCAAAATAAGGTTTGGTTCAGAAAGCTGTTCTACTAGAAATACCACACTTTGTTAAGTAAACTTAGCCTTTTCACTCAAGAGCTACACTGAATGTGAACTCATTCATACTCCATTAAATACTGAAAAAAAAAACCCATCTACAGTGGCTCTGCAGTATTATTCAATTCTATTCCAGTCCACCATCTTCATCGAAGTAATATTAAGTCATCAAATCTGAACTAAAACTCTGAAACTATGGACAACATATTACTCAGTATCTCCAGTGTGTTACATGTGGGGCCTATTTCTGATATTGCATCTTCAAGATCTCCACCATTTAGAGAAAAGCATGCAGCACAGTTTCTAGCTGTAGGTTTGTTTTTCCTTAAACTGATGAAATACACAACTTCAAAATGTATAATCAAAACCATCAAACTTGAAAGTAAAGGATATTTTGTGAGAGAGATCCAACTCAACTTTATTTCTTTTTTTCAGTCCCATTCTGGTTTTAATCTCTCAGATAATGGAAGTCTACTCTAAATGCTATTTTATTCTACTGTTTCCTTTCAGTTATACTGCAGTGCTCATCTCGACTAATATATGTCTGAAAATCAGCTAGGCTGTCTCATCCAGTGTCTACTGACCAGAAGGCACAGCCCTAAAGCTAATGAGCTGCTAAACATTGCTGCCATTGAAGAGAGATGAATTGTGAACTTGCAATTCTGCAAAACACCATGCACATAACTGATGATTCCTGTCAGCAGCTGTAGTGTGAGATCACGACTGACTCCAATATAACAATTAAAATGGAATACATTGAGTAACTCATAATGGATAGGCGAAGCATAAAGCTTGTCACTGACTGTGGCTTCATTTCCCTGATGCAGACACTTCATGAAAGCCTTAATGATTTGGCAGGTATCACAGATGATGAGGCCATGTATAAAAGTTACTTGGAATAGTCGACAGCTTTTGTTCTACTGCAGGCAAATCACAAATTTTATTTACTGAGGAATATAAGCCTCTCATCAGGATGCCCAGACAGAAGAACAGCTAAATGATGCTGAAGAATTACTATACAGCTATTTCACTCATACAAAATTCAAGATTTGATTTACAAAAAGACTTCTTATTTCTTAAAAAAAAAAACCTAAATTCCACATTTAATGCCCTCTGCCTTAGAGCTCCCATTTCACTGCAAAAGGGAAAAAGACAGCTCAGAACCAGATTCACACAAATGCGTGATAATTATGCTGCTGGACTCAGAATACAATGTTCTGCATACAGTGTTCCTTTAAACACTGACACCGTTTTGTGAATCTAAACTACCCATTTACTAAAACTTCCAGGGCCGAAAAGTTTTGCTGAAACTAGTAAATGCTGACAGGGAGCACATAACATTTCATCCTTTCAGGGACCTGGGCATACGTTTCATCACTGAATTCATAAACATAACCCTCTAGACTTAGGTCTTAACAGATTAAATGAAAGAAACAGTGAGAGATTTTTTTCCAACTATAGCAACATTTGGAAGCATAATTTCTTTCCATTTGGTAGTTTAGCTGTCAAAGTTCTTGTCCATGCATCATCACATCCTCAGGACCATCCTATTTTGAAGTAGGGCTTTTGCCACATATGAACTCTCCGCTCTAATTAATTTCCAGGATACAATTGTTTAGATTGTCTATGAAACTAAACATCAGTATTTTTGTGACTCCCTAAATGAATGTGACTGTCATCCCATTTACAGCCCTGTTCCTTTGTGGCTGATAACAAAGGAAGTTTTCACTGACTGTGCTTTAAGCAGATAAATGTTTATGCATACTGACCAACTGAAGTACATGAATCCAAATGAAAATAGCAATGTCTTTGCATGTCTTACAGCAACATTTCCAGCCATGCATACCAACCAATTCTATAACAACAAAAATCTGTGGAGAAAAGCCCAGAACATCAGGCTGCAGATTTTAATATTTTCTTCCAATTACAACTTTATGTACCACTTGAATTCTAAAGTGCACTGAATATTATATAATGGAAATAAAGCTACAGTGGTCCAAGGCTCAGGCTTCTTAGGAAATGGCCAGTTTAAATGACAAATGAAGACATCAAGAAAACTGGATGCATTTTAAATCAGCAGTAGGAAATAAAGCAGGACATCAAACCAAGTTCAGAATTTTTCTATTGCTCATGTCTCCCAACTCATCACACTAAAGTTGATGGGTCTGAAGGCCTTAAAATGGTATATTTAATGTATTATTTCTTTTTACCAGTTTGCTGTGAGTCATTTGATAAGTTCCAAGCTTGACTATTTTGCAACTAACAAAGCATAAAAGACTAAATCTTTGAACCACTGCTTTCCTTACACTCTTCCTTTTAAGGCCAAATGCCAGCTTTTCAAGCAGCACTGAACATAATCAGCGTCTAAGTGTATTGGCTCATGAAATATTGGGCATTAAATCAATCACACTTTATCCTGGGAGCCTAGACAGAAAGTGAGATGTTTCTAATGTAATTTTTAGACATAAAAAAAGGAGAATAATATTCATTACAGTGGCTGATCATCAGTGTGTGGGTGAAGAACGTGGACAGAACAGGACAGACATTTTCCTGCTTAGGAAATGTTCATTAAATGTAGATCTGTGAGCAGTAATCCACAGACAGGGAAAAAAAAAAGTGCCATTCTCCAAGGACAATATGATTAACAAGCTGGAAACAATTCAAGTCAAGTGATATCCATTAGAACAGAAGATCCTCAAAGTTCTGTTTATGTCTCTCTGTATGGGTATGGGCTGCCTAAACATGCAATGTGCAACACAGGACAGGATAACTAGGAATGAAGAGACACTTTTGCACTGGCACAGTGGAGAAGAGATTGTGTAAGCTTTAATATAATACTTAATGCAGTGTATCACTAAAGTATTTTTACCAGTTAAGCTAAAAATATTTCTTTCACCATCAAATCTCTTTAGATTTCAAACAACTGGTCATCCGAAAAATACTAGTATAAACCAACTCTAAACAATACATTATGCTGTAACTTTGAGGATGTTTAGAACTCAAAAATCTCTCTTTTGTGACATAAAAACAATAAAACCCCAAAGCCCTGTATTTTTACCTATTTCATCAAATAAGATTTGTTTACATTCCTTTTATTCCAGCCTGACACATAAACAAACCAAAAACATTTTTCTTGGTAATATCTGCAAAAGATTAACTTGAAAAATCTGGGATCGACACCTAAACTTGAAAATGGTGTTGATATTTTCTAACTTAACTTGCTTAGGAGAAAACCACCTCTACAGTAGTCTTCCACAATGATAACTTGTTTCTATAGTGCTTTTACCTGATGTTTCTTCTACCTTTGATTTAAAAGAAGAGATACTACCAAATAGCAAGTAACCAGGCAAAATGCTGGCAAAACTGTTATTTTTCTTAAGCAATTTCTTTCACTTCCTGTGTCTAGGTAAATATTTCATTCTAGTAAGGCATTAAAACACCTTTTTCAATTCTTCTGTAAGATACTACCTCTGGCTTTCAACAAAGACTTAAAAGTTGAGGACATTATTTTGACTAATATGAAAGTTTCTAGTTCTTTATGTTAATTAACCAAAACTTCTGAAGAACCTTTTTTTATTTGCCTGATCTTCAATAGAAATTTAAGACAAGCACTCTGCTTGGAATCACTGTTTCACAAAGCTCATGCTCCTTTTCCAGACAGAACCCTTCTAACATAGCTACTGTAGCTTCAGATATAGGGTAGGTTTTCTCCTACAAATTAGTACATTAATTTTTATTACTAAGCAACTAAAAAAAAGAGGAAAGTTCAAGCCTAAATGTGGTTTCTAAAACAAGAACCACCATTACTAAACAGTCTATACATAAAATTCTTTGCTATCCCCAACTAAAAATAAAGTGAACAGTGACCTCCCTCTCACCCTACCCTGCCATCAGCAGATCTTCCTCTTTCTCCTCCTTCCTCCAGGACTGGTGTTAGCCGACCTCACTGGTAAAGCTTTAAAGACCACTTCTGTGCTAATTCCTGGAGCTCCATCCCACTCCTGACACGTCCATGCAGTGTCCTGTAACACCACTGCACCTTGCAGTACAGCTCAGTGTTACCAGAGCTTGTCTGAGGGTCAACCACAATGTCAGATGAGACGGAAGAATTTAACTGATGTTTAATTTCATCAGTTAACTGAACACAGCCATATGTAGAGAAGGATGAGTTTGGTCCACTTGCCAGGGCACAGAAGTGGAAGGCTGAGTCTCACAGAAGCAGTGTCTGCTTTCTGGAACATTAGTACCCAGTTCCCCCACAATCTAGACAATTATTAAATATTTAAGAGAAAAACCAACTGTAATACAGTATGGCTTATAGGGACCCTGGGGAGGGACTCTTCATTAGGGACTGTAGTGATAGGACAAAGGGTAAGAGGTTCAAATTTAAATAAGAGAAGTTTAGATTGGATATGAGGAAGAAATTCTTTAAGGGTGGTGAGGTACTGGAATGGGTTGCCCAGGGAAGTTGTGAATGCTCCATCGCTGGCAGTGTTCAAGGCAGAGCTGGACATAGCCTTGGGTGGCATGGTTTAGTGGGAGGTGTC